>QAOC01046913.1:414457-441204 GCA_003255005.1 Begonia fuchsioides
TTTTTACAATGATCGTTCAAAGAGTAAATTACAATTTGTACGGTTTTTAATAAACCGACTCACTCAATCTCAAAGATGATATACAAGTTTGGGTACAAGGATTTGAGAGAGTAAAAGATTGAGAAATAAATTTGGCAGCGTTTGGGCTTGTTTTCTCTTTTTGAAAATCGTTGGTAAAAAATGAGACCGCTTCATCTATTTATAGATTGCTGAAAAATTGTCCAGTTGGGTCGACACAAGTCCATTTGGGGTCGACACAAAGTACTAGCCGGTAGACACATCAAAATATATCTGTTGCGAAGTTACTGACCGTTGGTGCTGTACTGTTGAATTGGGTCGACACAAATGTTGTTGGGGTTCGACACAAAATTTTCTCTGGAAATTGTTGGGGTCGACACAATGCTTGTTCGGTTGACACAATCTTGACGAATCCTTCTCTAGAATTTGCTAGGGTCGACACACTGTTTGTTAGGTTGACACAACCTTGAAGCATCCTTCTCTGGAATTTCTGGGGTCGATACAATGTTAGTTGGGTTGACACGAATTCTAAAGAATTCATCTCTGGATAAAGCTAGGGTTGACACAATTATAATGGAGTCGACATAAATGGGTTGGGCAGAGACATATTTCGTGCAGGTGGGGTCGACACACATTTTTTGGTAAGGTCGACACAAATTGGTCTATGGGGTCGACACAAAAGATTTGGATGGGTCGACACATTTACGCATTGTTCTGCCAGTTTAGGTCGACACAATTTTTATAGGTGGGTCGACACAACTTATACGTTGGGCTGAGACTTAGCTTCTGTTTTGGAAAGGGGTCGACACAAAGATATAATGGGTCGACACAATTGAAAAATCTCGGCCTCTGTTTTGATTAAGGGTCGACACAAAAACTCTATGGGTCGACACAAATTAGAAAGGCTAAGCTTCTGTTTTGAACATGGGTCGACACATATAACTAAGGGTCGACATAAACTAAGTAAGCTATGTTTCTGGATTATCTAAGTGTCGACATATATGACTAAAGGTCGACACAAACATCATATATACATGACTTTTCTGCAGCACTTAAACAAAATAGTTAGACTTTAACTGTACCCTTCAATGAGGGTATTTCTCATGAATCGTTAAGTCTAATTTAAGAATTGTGAAATAGTTTCCTTTATCAATTTTATTTTTCATGCTCATCTTGCATAGTTATCATAAAAAATAATTGATTACTTTAAACATACTTTTAAAGCTAACAATCTCCCCCTTTTTTATAATGACAAATACTTTTGAAAGATAAATCGCTCTCCCATAGTTATAGCATGCATAAAAGATATTCAATACTCCCCCATACACAGACACTCATATCCAAGACAAATTCATCATAGGTTATGTGTAGTGAAAGAGTAGTATAACTTATGCATTTTCTCCCCCATTGACATTATCAAAAAGAGTAAACATAGACATGATTAGATAGAATATTCAAGAAGTTAAGAGTTAAGCTCATCATTTATCAAAAAGAGCATTGTTGATACAAAGAAGGAACACAAAAAATTTTCCTAAGACACAGAAAATTTTCTATACTACTCTTCGGCTGGAGAGGAGATAGGAGAATCAATAATGATGGTAGCTACAGCAGATGGAGGCTCCATGGTCGATGGAATGGGTAGCACGACTGTGCCAGGAAAAGAGGAATGTACTGGAACAACAGCAGGGGTAGTAGCTTCTTCCTCCATGAGATTAACGGTCAGTGTATGCACTGAGGAGAGATCTTGAGATCGAATAGGAGAGGGAAACAGTGAAGGAATTGGTGAGGAATCTTGAGCACGATTTGGAGGTCCAGACATACTAGGCCTCAAGTTAGATTCCATCATTGATAGTACCACCTCTCAAGGTTGTCATGAAGGAAGTCAACCTTGAAATGAAGGTCAGAATTGGATGCAGCCAGGGAATCTACTGACCTTTGAAGAGTATCATTATGGTGGATAAGAGAATCTACTGTGGATGCTAGGTTTGAAATTTGTCCCATGAGCAAGTTAAAACGTTCTTCCATCAAAGTGATGATCCATTGGGAGCGGGAAGAAGATCTATGCTCAGGATTAATATCAGCATCATCATAGGTCTGGTGAGCATGAGGCTTAGCTATGGCCTCTTTGAATTGCCAAATTCCACCCTCATCTTGAGCTAAGCCCATTCGAGCAAGAGTCGAAGAGCTATACTTGTCCAATTTTCTGACGCGGTGATTGGCTCAGAAGAAGGAATCTCAACCCCGTTTTGGCGAAGAATTTCCATTATGAGGAGGTTGAAAGATAAAGACTTGGATTCTCTATCCATGACTTCCATCATCCGTCGCATGATGATGTATGCAATGTCAATGCGACGACTTTTAAAAAACATAAAGAGTACATACAGCTCCATGTTGCTGATATAATCTCTGTGTCCATCTTTAGGTAATAGATTATAGGTTAGAAAGTGATGGACTTGGCGAGCCACTATATTGAGATCACTGGCCTTAGGTCGATAAGGCACTGAATCGGGATTCTTCCCGATTTGTCTAAGAAAAGGTAAGTACTCTTCATCCGTCATGATTGTAGGCTCGGAGTGCTGCTCATAATATGTCTCAATGTTTCCATTGCATGTACAATTCAGAATTATATTCAGTTGATAAGTCGTGAATTGTATTTTCTTTCCAAATACATAGCTCTTAAGGATGAACGAATTCTGATCATAATATAGATTGACATAGAATAACTCACAGCCTTTTTAGAGAAGGGACCATAGAAGGATAATAATTCTGAAATTCCTAGAAATTCACATCTTTCTTTGATATCTATTCCAGGAATAGAGTTATGTTCATATATCCTACTTAAAATTAGAGGCTTGCCCTGAAAGATCGAATAAAACTTATCTTGGCTGCTTTGTTTTCTGAACAAAAATTTATCCAGCTCTGAGGGTTGAGTTTCTGTCGGCTGAGCCGAGGAGGAGGCTACAATATCCTTGGATTTATTGGCTGCCCGCTTTCTTCTGACTGGATTTTTTGAGGTGGAAGCCATTCGAGGAGAGATTAGTAGAAATGGAAGATTGGGTAGACAGAAAGTCGATAGAACTTGAGAGAGAGATTGAGCGCAAGGGGGATTAGGTCGACAAAAAGGGATTTGCGATTCAAAATAGGGCGAAAGGGTTTTGAAAGAAGAAAAATAGAAGCAAACCCGGTCGACCGATTGATGGATAAACCGGAGAATCGGTCGACATATCCTAATTTTATGTCGACCCTTTTGGCGACAGATTCAAAGTACGGTCGACATAACCTTCTTTATGTCGACCCTTTTCTGCGACAGAGCCTAAGTTTGGTCGACATAAATTCTTTATGTCGACCCCTGTCACAGGAAACAACAGGAATAAGATGATGTTTCTAAACACCATCAAACCAAATTACTCCTAATCGAATTCTAATTCCATTGAAGGTCTTTTCATCCAAGGGTTTAATAAATATATCAGCTAATTGATCACTTGACTTGACAAATTCCAAGATAATATCCCCTTTTTGGACGTGATCTTTGATAAAATGATATCTTATCTCTATATGCTTAGTTCTAGAATGGAGAATAGGATTTTTACTGATATTTATAGCACTAGTGTTGTCACACATAATAGGAATCTTAGAGAATGAGAGATTATAGTCTTCTAAGGTATGCTTCATCCAAAGCATTTGTGCACAACAACTTCCGGCTGCGATATACTCGCTTTCGGCGGTTGAAAGTGCTACTGAATTTTGTTTCTTAGAAAACCATGAAACTAATAATTCTCCTAGAAATTGACAAGAATCACTAGTGCTCTTTCTATCCACAAGGCTCCCGGCATAATCCGAATCTGTATATCCAATTAAGTTTAGCGAGGTTCCCTTGTGATACCATAATCCTAAATTTGTTGTTCCACTCAAGTATTTGAAAATTCTTTTGACAGCTTTTAAATGGGATTCTCTAGGTGCCGTTTGAAATCTAGCACATAGACATACACTAAAGAGAATATCGGGTCTACTTGCGGTTAGATATAGAAGAGATCCAATCATACAACGATATTTCTTAATGTCCATAACTTGACCATTTTCATCTTTGTCCAATTTAGTTGTGGTACTCATGGGAGTCCTAGATGATTTGCAAGAGTCCAATCCGAATCTCTTAAGCAATTCTTTAACATATTTTTCTTGACATATGAATGTTCCCTCTAAGGTTTGCCTAATTTGAAGTCCTAAAAAGAATTTAAGCTCTCCCATCATGCTCATCTCAAATTCATCTTGCATGAGAGAAGCAAAACTATCGCAAAGATTTTTGTTTGAGGCTCCAAAAATGATATCATCTACATAGATTTGGACAAGAAGTAAATCATCTCCTTCATGCTTAGTAAAAAAGGTTGAATCGATTTTTCCCATTTTGAACTCTCTTTTCAAGAGAAAGTTCTTCAACCGATCATACCACGCACGAGGAGCTTGCTTAAGACCATAAAGAGCTTTATGAAGTTTGAATACATGGTCTAACCTATCGAAGACCTCGAAACCTAAGGGTTGCTCTACAAAGACTTCTTCCATGATAAATCCATTTAAGAATGCACTCTTTACGTCCATTTGAAATAGAGTGAAATTTTTCTAGCACGCATAGGCAAGTGGCATACGAATCGAATCCATTCGTGCTACTGGTGCAAAGGTTTCTTCAAAATCTATTCCCTCTTCTTGATTGTATCCTTTTGCAACCAATCTCGCCTTGCTTCTAATGACAACCCCATGTTCATCTAGTTTATTCTTAAATACCCATTTAGTTCCCATGATGGTGCGATCATTAGGTCTAGGAACTAACTCCCATACTTGGTTTCTCTCAAATTGATTTAGTTCCTCTTGTATGGCCATTATCTAATTTTCATCTAATATGGCATCATCAAATTTCGTAGGCTGTACTTGAGAGATAAAAGCTATGTTAGCACACAAGTTCCTAAGAGAGGCTCTAGTTTTGACGCCCAAACTAGGATTACCTACAACATCCTCTATGGGATGGCTTTTGGAATATTTTCATTCTTTAGGTAAGCCATCATTGACAGAGTTACTTGGCTCTAATCCTAGAGAGCTTGGAGGACTTTCGGAAGGAATGACATCTAAAGAGTTTTTCTCATTGTCATCTAGACTCAAAGAATCCATATCTCTTTCCAAATCATCACTGGGTTCTAAGAGCTCTAAGAGCGGAGGGGACTCATCAAATGTAACATTGATATATTCCTCAACAACTAGAGTCCTTTTGTTGAAAACTCTATAGGCCTTCCTAGATAAAGAGTATCCAAGAAAGATTCCAAAATCCGTCTTTGAATCAAATTTTCCTAGGTTGTCCTTGGTGTTTAAAATATGACATTTGCATCCAAATGGCCTAAAATACTTAACACTAGGAGTTTTACCCGACCATAGTTCATAGGGCCTAAAATATGACATTTGATACTCGATTTATTGAATAGCATGCCGTAGCTACGGCTTCCGCCCAAAACTACTTGGGAAGAGAGTTTTCATTGAGCATTGTCCTAGCAAGCTCTTGAAGAGATCTATTCTTTCTCTCAACAATTCCATTTTTTTGAGGAGTCCTAGAAGATGAGAAATTATGATTGATCCCATACGTAACACATAAAAGTTCAAATTTCTCATTTTCAAATTCCCCTCCATGATCACTACGGATAGCTACAATGGAGAGATCTTTTCATTTTGAACTTTCTTCCTAAAGGAGGAGAAGGTCTCAAAAGACTCATCATTAGATCTAAGAAAGAATACCCAAGTAAATCTTGAGTAATCATCAACAATTACAAAGGCATAATGCTTGCCACCTAGGCTAGCTACTTTAGAAGGGCCAAAAAGATCTAAGTGGAGAAGCTGGAGAGGTTTGAAGGTTGAAATAACTGATTTGTAAGAAAAATGAGAATTTTGTTTGTTTCCCCATTTGACACGCATCACAAATCTTATCATTCTCAAAGGAAATCTTTGGAAGGCCTCTAACTAAATTCTTCTTAGCAATCTTAGCTAAGGTACTCATGCTAACATGGCCTAATCTCCTATGACATGTCCAACTATCTAGAGAGGAAGTTGCACTAAAACATTTTTCATCAGAGCATGCAACATTATCCAAATCAATTGTATAAACATTATCAGAATGATAGCCAAAAAATAAAATTTTACCGCTTGAGCTATCTTCTAATAAGCAGGAATTGGATTAAAAAATAACTCTATATCCCTTATCACAAAGTTGATTAATGCTCAATAAATTATGCTTTAAACCATAAACTAAAAGAGCATTTTCAATTATAGGGGAAGAAGGATTACCGATATTGCCAATACCTATAATCTTCCTCTTTTGATTTTTTCCAAAAGATACATTCCCCTTCTTTTGCTTGATGGAAGAAAATCTTGAAGGGTCTCCTGTCATATGCCTCGAACAACCGCTATCGAGGTACCACAAATTTTTTGCAAGGGAGACTTCCACCTAAACGACAAGTCAAACAAGTTTCTTAGGTACCCAAACCATTTTGGGTCCTCGAGAGTTAGCATTAGTTACTTTGGGAACCCATTTCTCAACAATCTTTGTTTTTCTAACTTTAGAGTTCATAGGACAAGCAAAAGCTTGATGTCCTATTTTATTGTATTTGTTGCAAGCACTAGGTTTCACAAAGAAGTTCTTATAGTTCTTTTTCTTAGTGTGTGATTCATAACCTAAGCCGGCCTTTTTAAAAGTTACCCTTTGACTTCCTAACAGCATGTTCAAGTTCTTACTACCGTTAGTGAACTTGAGAACTATATCATTTAAGTCAAGGTTCCTTTTCTTTAGTGTTTCCAACTCATCATGCACAATATTTTTACAGCTATCATGCTTCTTAACTAGAGCAGCATGCTCCTTTTTTAATTCCTTATATTTAGATTTCAAGATATTGAAATCATTAAATAAGTCATTGAAAGCATCAAACAATTCATTATCATCATCAGAATTTTCTAAATCACTAAAGGAGTCAAGTACCTTGTCCTCCTTTGCCGTGAAGGACATGTTGGCTATCTACTCGTCTTTGGATGAGGAGCTTGAAGAGTCACTGTCATCCCAAGTTGCTTTCATGGCTTTCTTCTTGTAAGCCTTGGAATGCTTCTTAATTCTTGGACACTCAGACTTGTAGTGTCCCGATTTCCCGCACTCATACCATTTGACTTCTTTTTCTTCTTCCTTAGAGTGCTTTTCCTTTCTTGGAAACTCCTTTCCATTCATTCTTTTTCTTTGAAGGAACCTCTTGAATTTCCTTGTAATGAAGGCGACATCTTCATCCTCCTCTTCACTTTCGTTTTCACTTTTCTCTTGCTTGCTAGATGAAGCCTCGAGAGCGATGTCCCTTTTCTTAGTTGGTTCATTCTCCTTAATCGCATCCTTTTCATTTGCTTTCATCGTGATCTCGTGAGTCATTAGAGATCCGATGAGCTCCTTAACTTTTAGAACCTTGAGGTCTTTAGCCTCTTGGATGGCAGTTACCTTTGGTTGCCATGCTTTTGGAAGGACTCGAAGAATTTTCCTAACACATTCATCATCTGTATAAACTTTACCGAGCACTTTTAAACCATTAGTAATGTTAGTAAACCTTGTAAACATGGAACTAACCAATTCATCATTTTGCATAGAAAACAATTCATATTCATGTACAAGCATACTTAATTTGTTTTCTTTTACTTGGTTAGTCCCTTCATGAGTTACCTCGAGTAATCTCCAAATTTCTCGGGCATTATCACAACCTTGAACGCTATTGAATTCATCACAATTTAAGGCACAGTACAAGGTGTTCATTGCTTTAGCATTTAGACTTAATTTCCTTAAGTCATTATCATCGTATTCACTACTTGGTTTGGAAATATTAATGTCATTCTCATTTTTGATTGGCATGTATGGACCATTTTCAATTATATTCCATACGCTATAGTCCATAGCTTGGACAAAAATTCTCATCCTAGTTTTCCAATATACATAGTTGTTTCCATAAAAAAATGGGGGTCTAATAATATATTGACAATCTATGTGTGAGTTGATTAAAATAAAAGCCATGATTTAATTTACTCTAAAATAACAACAAATATAAGTTAATCAATCTAAATACCTGCTCTGATACCAATTGTAGGATCGAGATTAACCTAAGTGGGCAGGTGAATAAGGTTAACTAAAATTTTTCGATTACTGAGTCAAGTTCGTGTGAATTGTTTAGTTATATCTAAAACTCAAGTGCAGAATAATTAACCAAGTAAAAAAGAGTTTAGAGTAAGATAAATTGACACCGGTTTGGTAACGCGGTTCGGCCAACCTTGCCTACGTCCGCGCTTCAAGGTACCTCCTTGAAGATCCTTCTCGCTCAACCTTGAGCTTTACTCCGATTGACTTGCGGGTGTCAACCAAACCTTTTGACTCTTTTCTTGAAGGAGCGTCACCCCTTTTTTGCAATGATTGTTCAAAGAGTAAATTACAATTTGTACGGTTTTTAATAAACCGACTCACTCAATCTCAAAGATGATATACAAGTTTGGGTACAAGGATTTGAGAGAGTAAAAGATTGAGAAATAAATTTGGCAGCGTTTGGGCTTGTTTTCTCTTTTTGAAAATCGTTGGTAAAAAATGAGACCGCTTCATTTATTTATAGATTGCTGCAAAATTGTCCAGTTGGGTCGACACAAGTCCATATATCCGTTGTGAAGTTACTGACCGTTGGTGTTGTACTGTTGAATTGGGTCGACACAAATGTTGTTGGGGTCGACACAAAACCTTCTCTGGAAATTGTTGGGGTCAACACAATGCTTGTTCGGTCGACATAATCTTGGTGAATCCTCCTCTGGAATTTGCTAGGGTTGACACACTGTTTGTTAGGTCGACACAACCTTGAAGCATCCTTCTCTGGAATTTCTAGGGTCGACACAATATTAGTTGGGTCGACACAAATTCTAAAGAATTCGTCTCTGGATAAAGCTAGTGTCGATACAATTATAATGGGGTCGACATAAATGGATTGGGCAGAGACATATTTCGTGCAGGTGGGGTCGACACACAAATTTTGGTAAGGTCGACACAAATTGGTCTCTGGGGTCGACACAAAAGATTTGGATGGGTCGACACATTTACGCACTGTTCTGCCAGTTTAGGTTGACACAATTTTTATAGGTGGGTCGACACAACTTATACGTTGGGCTGAGACTTAGCTTCTGTTTTGGAAATGGGTCGACACAAGGATATAATGGGTCGACACAATTGGAAAGTCTCGGCCTCTGTTTTGATTAAGGGTCGACACAAAAACTCTATGGGTCGACACAAATTAGAAAGGCTAAGTTTCTGTTTTGAACATGGGTCGACACATATAACTAAGGGTCGACATAAACTAAGTAAGCTATGTTTCTGGATTATCTAAGTGTCGACATATATGACTAAAGGTCGACACAAACAGCATATATACATGACTTTTCTGCAACACTTAAACAAAATAGTTAGACTTTAATTGTACCCTTCAATAAGGGTATTTCTCATGAATCGTTAAGTCTAATTTAAGAATTGTGAAATAGTTTCATGTATCAATTTTATCTTTCATGCTCATCTTGCATAGTTATCATAAAAAATAATTGATTACTTTAAACATACTTTTAAAGCTAACACTAAGTATTTATCACATTTTTTTATCTTATAGTAATGACAATAATTTCTTAAAAATGAAATAAGATAAGCTTATTTATGTATATTCGGGTTGGTTAGGCTCATCATGTTCAGTTTGGCTCTGTTCTGCTCTGCTTGACTAGGCTCGAGACTCGCGTGTTAGATTGAGCCAAATTATTTTAAAAAAAATCTCGACAACCACAACTCTAATAAAATCGATATGCTTAGCTTAAAAAGCTCTCTTGAGCTTGCTCTATTCATGTTTGCAAGTTCTTTTCCCCAAAGTTCTATTGCGCATTGTTAGGGTTTTAGGGTGATTGAATTTGGAAAAGAAGGTAAAGGATATTTCTAACTAACTAATTCTATTACACTTATTAGAATAATATTGTAATAATATTTTTTTACACATATCATCGAGTTGCTAGATTATATCATTCAAATGTTGGGTAATACTTGGGAATGGCATTTCGTCTAGGTCCTTTTGGGTCATGGTCATGTCACCATCTTGACTTATGGATTTTCAATATTAAATGTTGATATTATTATTGAAGAATTAATCAAGAAAAAAATATATTTTGAGGGACAGAGGATTGTCTAAGTTTCTTGAGCAGAGATATATTTAAAATCATGGATTTACTAAGAAATTAGAGTCGTTCATCATAGAAATTGCGATTGAATCTAAGGATAATATTGAAATATATTAATGGCGAGAAGAAGGTGATATATTATATTTTGGTCATAATCAAAGTATTAGAAAAATCAATTATGGATGAAAATATAAACGTATACTCAAGAATTGTGAGGTCCAATCTTGGGATTTAATTTTACTTTGATAAGATATGAATTGTGAAGTTGTTTTCTTCTATTGTATGAAATTGAAATGTTGAATCTAGCATGCTTACTTTGATAGTATTGTTTAATGAAAAAATTGATATGGGTAATCCGAGTTCAAATCACTAAACTTGATGAGGATTTATCTAGCTTGCGACTGTCAGAGTGTCGATTTTGTTTATTGTTATTTTTAAAGTTAAAATTATGTTTATTTATGAAATTTTTTATCACAACCTCATGTGTGCCCTTTTCATACTTTTGTTTCATTTTATTAATTATTAAAGATGAAATTATTTCTTAAATGAGTAGTTCGATCACACTAATTGACTTGATTTTTGCAAGTGTTCAAGATGATTCTTAGTCATTCGTTCAAGGGTGATATTGAAGAAATTAGTTTCCCCTTTAAAGTTTTATTTTCTTAAGCAATTTATTTTGTAATTTAAGGTTAATATTGTAGTTGATTAAAAATTTGCTTTTAGCACATTTGTTAGATTTTATTAATTAATATATCTAAATGTTTCAATTGAGCCTAAGTAGTTATTATGAATAAATTTGTTGGTGTTGATTAAATTTAAATTTAAATTTAAGCAGAAAGAATTAGACGATCCATTACATTTTAGAATAAGTCATTCCCTATTTCGTATGAGATATCTTTCGAGTCAGGACACATATTTTTAAGGAGCCTAGGATGAAACCATGGTCATCATAAAATTTGTGTGAAAGAAAAGAGAAAATATGGAAAATGATTCCGGGGTTGGGGTAAAACATTAAGTGCTAGAGCCAAAAATTTGGAGGGACTCGGGGGCTTAAATTTGGAGAGGGCATGTTTATTGGAGAGTGGGCTATAAGCATACCAATAACGAAAGAAATGGCACAACTAGAAAGAAAGGTGGCACCGAGAGAGCTTTAGGGTAAGCTTCCATTTTTTTGATGAATAAGTGTATATAAAAACAAACACGCAAACAAATTTGCCACGAGCTCTATGGGGAGGGATCCACATGATGGAAACTCATCCAGCATAAACTCGAGAAGGCCAGAACCAGCCCATCCATACAATTACGAATATGGGCTAGCAAGGAGCAAAAAGGGAAGGATCCACATGATGGAAACTCATCCAACATAAACTCAAGAGGCCCAGGGCTGGCCCAAACGATTTACGAATTTGGGCTAGTAAGAACCCAATTTTACACTTACTGGAGATAATCCCGTGACTACATTTATAGAGCATAAAAGCCCGACTTATGGCTTTAAGGAGGAGGCAAAACCGCACCTGCAGTAAAAGGACCAAGAGGGAAAAGCCAAACAAGCCAACAACAAGCAGCCAAACCAAACAATCAAAACCCTACACCAGAACAAGCCTAAATGGGCAGCCAAACCAAACAAGCAATACACACGGCCAGAACAAGCAGCCCAGCCAAACAAGACAAAACCGAGTGCCAGAAACAAGCCAAACAAGTAGCTAAACCAGATAAGCAAAACCTGCTGCCAGAACAAGCAGCCCAACCAAACAAGGCAAAACCGAGAAGAAAAGCCTAAAATCAAGAGAAAGGCGCAACAGAAAAAGCAAGGGAGAGAAGACCATAAAGAAATCTTGAAGCTCCTGGGGACTTAACTGGGAAGACTAGCCAAGATTTCCGAAGCTGGATGCGAGCATTCGATCCTGGATGAGAGAGACAAGAAGATCTGAAAAAGGATTTTGAAGAATTTTTGCTCGATGCATTCAGCCACATGATCCGGATGAGCGTGGATGTTCTCAAAATTTCTGGCATTTTTGCTGCCCATATGTGATAAAACGAGGCAGCAAGAAGGTTTTTAAGGATGAAACCTCTTTTTTTACTGCTTTTCTTTCCTTGCTTTATCGACCACTTGAGGGCACTCGCTATGGACGACATTCTTTTGGGGTAGCCGAATCTCTGCTTTACAATGCTCCAGATTTCCAGAGAGAAAAAACACTCAAAGAAAAGATGCTTAGAAGATTCAGGTTGGGAGTTACAAAGGAGGCAGTTCCCAACCTTCTATGAAAGATAGCGTGTCTTTAGTTGTAAGTTTATTATGAAAAGCAAGCCATAAGATAAAGCTATGTTTCAGGACTAGATTTTGATTCCAGAAAGCTTTGAAAGAAGGCTTAATAGTACCCGCCGGGCGAAAAAAATCATACACTGACGAGTGACTTTTTGAATGAGCTGCATTACTCCAGGAGACTAGAAAGGAGTCACGTTTGTCCATTGATCCTGCTTTAGTTAAAATTAAACTTCTAATTTGAAGTAGTTTTTTTATCAAAGGAGAGGCTCTATATCCCGGAGACCAATCCCAAAATTTTCCTTGCTTCATATAATAGTGTTGAAGCCATTGGACCCACAGGGAGACATTCCATAGGGTTTTAGCAAGGAAGACATAGTTCCCAGCTTCAAGGTTTTTAAAACCTAAGCCCCCTTCATTTTTAGGGAGGCAACACAAATCCCAGGCAATATTTGAAAAACGCTTACCCCGGAGGAAGGATCTACACATTTGAGTAATTTTATTTCAGACTGCAACCGGTAGATCAAAAACTGACATCCAAAAATATTTGACACTCCAAATAGCCAAGTGTAGTTTGAGTTTGTTGAAAAGGCTATCATAATAATCATTTTGATTTAATTTATGGGGAGATAGAGGGATACCGAGATAGCGAAATGGCATGGTTCCTTCCTCAAACCTTGATAGCCTTTTAATTTCACATCGATTATCGTTTGAAATACCTACTAGATAGAAGCTAGATTTTTGGGCATTTAGAATAGAAGTGAAGAGCTAATGGACAATCCCTGATTGTGTTTTCCTTTGAAAGAGAGTATGAAGAATGCAGAAAATAGACCACCACTCTTTTGGTCAAAGAGATGAAATTAAAGGAAGACTCACTCAACTCTCACTTGTAGATATTGCTCACCACAGCTGGAAATGAGCACTTCTTGATGGGAACGCCAAGGAGAACCAATCCAGCAGATAAGGAGGAGATGGATTGAATACCATCCCTAACAAAATGTTTGGGTTGGTGAACTGGCCAAGAGTAAATGACAAGATTTTGACGAGAGTTTAGCCTAGTGCATTACTTGTCTTGCCAAATTGGTAATATTTTCTTGGTCACTTTCAAATGTTACATTGAGATCAAATTATTTCATAAAAGCTTTAAAAATGCCCATCAATCATGCATTCAAAACAAGCTACCTTCCTAGCTAAAATTTTAAGAAGTTAAAACTAGAATAAGTATTACATAGATTTTATATAAGAAAATATTATTCCTTTCTTCTTTCTCACCAATTTGTTCAAGGGATACCTTCTTCTTCATCCTACAATTGGCCTCAAAGTTCCCCCAATGAAGTAGGTGCTTGGTTTTATTTTTTGATTAGTTGATGGATTATTAAACTTCAAAAACATATAGTAAGGCAAGAAGCTCTCTTTCGCGACTAATGCTTTCCAGAGCAGTTGTTTTCAAATTGGCATGGTCCTTGGTTGCATTTCTCCTAAAATTGTTGGCCATTATTTTTAAATGCTCAAAGAATTCATTGTCTATACAAAGCAAAGAGTTGCTTGTACAAATTTCAATGCAACCCGTGGCACATCAAAGACCAAGGATTCTTTTTAAGATGTGACTAACCCCAATGATGTGTGGGAAAGAATCTAACAATCAACTTGAAAAATAATTATTTAAATATTATAATAAGTTAAATGAGAATATCAAATCCAAACTAAGCAATATCAACAAAAATCAAACAACTAATAAAAATGAGACGACAAAATTTTAACGTGAAAAACCTTTCAAAATAAAGGTAACAATCATGCGTGAGGAGTCATTGTATCAAAAGTTCTACTATGTCAAAATAATGAGTACAATCAAAAGCTCTCTATAAAGTATCAAATTAGAAGAATACAATAGTTGTTCAAGATAAAAAAAAATCTTGAATTTAACAAAATAAAGAGATTGAGGATGAAAGATGATATATAATAACAATCTCATTTTTACTCTAACTAATATTATTACAAAGCACTAAATATGATCTTTACCGTTCAGAATGTACTTTTGTGTGTTGTGAAGCTACTGTAAATATTTCAAGTCAATCTGACGGATAATACAAAGACAATAGAATTCAATTTGACCTACTGCATAAATATCTAAATTCTTTTTTATCTTTTTTTTTTCTTTCAAGCTATCACAACCTCACCCTGCCTAGTAGCCGTAATTTTTATTTTAAGTAGGTTGAGATGCCATAATGGGATAATGTGTGCATCCAACTACTCCTTTATACATATGCATAAAAAATATGCTTAAGTCATTCTTATGTAACTATGCAGTATTCTTTGCATTTTTCATTATCAAAAATAAAATGACGGAGTAACCTCTAAAAATACAATATCCTAAAATAATCTACAATCAAAACAAGAGGAATATTTAGCCATATAATCCAACAAGATCAAATTTCAAAAATTTATGAATCAAAACAAAAATAATCTGAGAAATATATTCAATCAAATTCATCTAATTCATCTAATTCCAAGCATAAAAAATGAGTCATCCCTTTTTAGGAGATAACAAAAAAACTTCAAACATAAAGGGACCATCCAACAATCTAAAAAAATATATCCATTTAATCCAAGTAAATACTAAATAAAAATATATTCTAATAAAAAAATAAAGATACTAAATTCAAAAATAAAGATATTTTAAAAAGCTCACTAAGCAACACATGCATATGTTCCTACTAAGCAAAGTCAATTTTTTTTCAACTAAATTTATGGGATTGCTTTCCAATTTCATATGTAGTCAAGTGACCATTTTAGGTACCCTAATATTATGGGAACCTTGAGGGAAAACTTTAGTTCTTTTCNAGCTATCGTAAACATTTCAAGCACTGTTAAATATAGAGAAAATATAATTTAATATGACCTAGTGCAAAAATATATAAATTCTTATTTATGTCTCTTTTCTCTCCTTCAAGTTGTCACACGCTTACACCACCTAGTAGCTCTTATTGTTTATTTTAAGATGCCCTAATGGGTAAATGTGTGCATTCAACTACTCCTTTATATTTATGCATAAAAATTTATGCTTGAGTCACTTTCCCGTAACTTATGCATCATTCTCTCTCTTTGGCATTGTCAAAAATAAAATAGCAGAGTAACCTGCGATATCCAAAAAAAAATGTTCAATCAAACAAGAGGAATATTTAGCCATATAATCCAACAAGATCAAATTTCAAAAATTTATCAATCTAAACAGAAATAATCTAAGAAATATATTCAATCAAATTCATCTAATTCAAAGCATAAAAAAGAGTCATCCCTTTTTAGGAGATACCAAAAACAACTTCAAACCTAAAGGGACTATCCAACGATCTAAAAAAATATATCCATTTAATCCAACTATATACTAAATAAAAATATATTATAGTAAAAAAAATAAATATACTAAATTCAATCATTTACGTGCAAAATAATAAATATTATTTAATATTTTAAATAAGCTCACTAAGCAACACCAACATATGTTCTGACCAAGAAAAGTCGAATTTTCTCAAATAAATTTACGTGATCATTTTTCAATTTCATATGTAGTCAAGTGACCATTTTAGGTACCCAAACATTTTGAGAATCTTGAGGGAAATTTTGAGTTCCTTTTGAAATCTACATTTTAATTACACTTGACTTTTTAACAGTTAAATTCAATGGAGAACAAAAAGATTTATGTCTAATTCTATTAAACTTATGTCAAGTGTCTAGTGATAAAAATAATTTTGAATACGACTTCTTTTTCCATTTAGGTTCGTACCTCACATTGCTTTGTCAAAAGTTACCTTTACACTCCCTAAAAGAATGTCCAACCCTTTCTTACCATTATAAAATTTAATCAAAATCTCACTCAGATTAATATTGTTCTTTTTAAAATCACAAATTTCCTACTCTAATGACAAACACATATAAGGATGCTTCTTTAATAATCCAATTTCTCCTTCTTCATATTTTCAAATTCATGTTTTTCAATATAGAACATTCATTGCTTTTTTTTTTTTATCATTTTCATCTAGTTCATTTAAAAATTCAGGCACATGCATACCATTTTCTAATTTACTAAGAATATATGGTCCATGTTCAATAATATTTCAAATATCAAAATTCATGGACATATCAAAATATTTTCATCCAAGATTTTCAATAGGCATAATCTTTTAGATCGAAATATGGTGGTCTAGCTGTATATTGTCCCCTAATATGAACAGTGCTAGAACTAGATGTACATATTAAAATTTAATCAGACAAAATATTCTCAAATAATCACAACCAAACAATCACAACTAATTCAAAAATCATAACCAAAATAAATTAACTCTCTTCTGATACAAATTATAGGATTGAAATTAAACATAAGAGGGAGGAGTGATTTATCTTTACTAGCTTTTTCGTGATTTTTATAATTTTAATTTCTTAAATGATAAATGTGATAAATTAAAGAGAGGAAAAAAATATACAACTGATTTCGTAATGCGGTTCTGCTCAACCTTTGCATGTGTATGCGCTCCAAGGTCGCACTTGTTGGCTTTAAAAGTGTTTTCAAAGCAATCAATTAATTTTTATGATAACTATATAAAATAAGCATGAAAGATAAAATAAACTACTTTACAATGCTTAAATTAGACTTAACCACTCATGAGAAATACCATCTTTGAAGGGTACAATTAAAGTCTAACAATTTGTTTAAGTGCTGCAGAAATTTCAAATATATGCAGTGTTTTGTGCCGACCCATAGTGTCCTGTGTCAACCCTTGTATAATCCAGAAGCTTAACCCAAAATATTTTGTGTCGACCCACAGCGTATTGTGTCGACCCTTGTAAAATCCAGAAGCTTAACCCAAAATGTTTTGTGTCGACCCACAGCGTATTATGTCGACCCTTGTAAAATTAAGAAGCTTAGCCTTTCATAATTTGTGTCGATTCTTAGTCTTTTGTGTCGACCCCTGTTCAAAACAGAAGCCGAGTCTTTCATTCCTTGTGCCGACCTGAAAGTCAGCCCAACGTACAAATTGTGTCGACCCACCTATATAACTTGTGTCGACCCATCTAAACTATCTGTGTCGACCCTAGAAAAGACATTGTGTCGACCTTACCATATTTTATGTGTCGACCCCTCAAAGTTGAGCCTGCACTTTACTGTGTCGACTCCATCGTTTAAATTATGTCGACCCCAACCTACATGTGTCGACCCCAGTATTTCCAGAGACGAATCCTTTAGATTTGTGTCGACCCCAACCTACATGTGTTGACCCCAGGTTTTCTAAGAGAAGGATTCTTCAGAGTTATGTCGACCGCACAAAAGGTTGTGTCGACCCCAAAGATTCAACAGAAGAATTTATGTCGACCGCAACAAAATGTTATGTCGACTTATCAGCACCAACAGACAGAAAATTCTCAATGGCTATATTTTTTATGTGTCTACCGGCTAGTGCTTGTGTCGACCCCAACAGAAAAGTGTCGACTCATCTCGGCAGTTCAGATGCAAACTATAAATAGATGAAGCAAGCTCATTTTGAGAAGGAGATTTTTGAGGAGAGAAAACTACGCCAAAGTGCTGCCAAATTCATTCTCGAACTTTTTACTCTCTCAAATCCTACTACTAAACTTGTTTATCATTCTTGAGATTGAGTGAGTCGGTTTTTATAAGCGTACAAATTGTATTTGTTCTACTTGAACTATCATTGTAAAAGGGGTGATGCTCATTCAAGAAAAGATTCAAAAGGTTTGATTGACACCCGTAAGTCAATCGTAGTGAAACTCAAGGTTTGAGCGGGAAAGATCTTCGAAGCGCGGACGTAGGCAAGGTTGGCCGAACCGCGTTACCAAATCGGTATTAATATCTCTCTCTCTCAACTTTTATAATTGTTGATTGTGCTTGCATGTTAAATTGATAACTAAATCAAGAAGAGATAATCGTTAAATTCTTGAACTTACGAAAAAGTTTAGTTAACCTAATTCACCCCCCCTCCCAACTTAGGTTAATCTCGATCTTTCAATTAGTACCAGAGCAGGTATTTAAATTGATTAACCTATATTTACTGTTGTTTTTGGGTAAATTGAATTATGGCTTTTAATATGAACAACTCACACACAGAGGGTCAATCTATTACTAGACCTCCACTATTTGATGGAAATAACTGTGTATTGGAAAACTAGGATGAGAATCTTTGTCCAAGTTATGGACTATAGTGTATGGAATATAATTGAAAATGGTCCATACATGCCAATCAAAACTGAGAATGACATTAATATACTCAAACCAAGTAATGAATATGATGAGAATGACTTAAGGAAATTAAGTCTAAATGCCAAAGCAATGAAAATCTTGTACTGTGCATTAAATGGTGATGAATTCCATAGAGTGTTGTGATAATGCTCGAGAAATTTGGCGATTACTCGAGGTAACCCATGAAGGGACTAACCAAGTAAAAGAAAACAAATTAAGTATGCTTGTGCATGAATATGAATTGTTTTCTATGCAAAGTGATGAATTGGTTAGTTTCATGTTTACAAGGTTTACTAACATTACTAATGGGTTAAAAGTGCTTGGTAAAGTTTATACAGACGAAGAATGTGTTAGGAAAATTCTTAGAATTCTTCCAAGAGTATGGCAACCAAAAGTAACCGTCATCCAAGAGGCTAAAGATCTCAAGACTTTGAAAGTTGAGGAACTCATCGGATCTCTAATGACTCATGAGATCATGATGAAAGCTAATGAGAAGGAGGCAATTAAGGAGAAGGAACCATCTTAGAGAAAAGACATCGCTCTCAAGGCATCATCTAGCAAACAAGAGAAAACCGAAGACGAAAGTGAAGAGGATGATGAAGATGTCGCCCTCATTACAAGGAAATTCAAGAGGTTTCTTCAAAGAAAAAGGATGTGAGGAAAGGAGTTTCCAAGAAAAGAAAACATCCTAAGGAAGAGGAGAAAGAGCTTAAATGCTATGAATGTGGAAAGCCAGGTCACTTCAAATCATACTGTCCACAAGCAAAGAGACATCCCAAGGCTTACAAGAAGAAAGCCATGAAAGGTTTGTTCAAAAGTGGGTTCCCAAAGGAACCAATGCTAACCCTCTAGGACCTAAAATAGTTTGGGTACCTAAAAAGAACACCTAATTCTCCTTGTGTAGGTGGAAGTCTCCCTCGCAAAGAATCTCTTGTACCTCGATAGTGGATGTTCGAGGCATATGACGTGAGACCCTTCAAGATTTACTTCCATCAAGAAAAAGAAGGGGAATGTCACTTTTGGAGGAAATCAAGAAGGGAAGATAATTGGTATTGGCAATATCGGTAATCCCTCTTCCCCTATTATTGAAAATGCCCTTTTAGTTGATGGTTTAAAGCATAATTTATTGAGCATTAGTCAACTTTGTGATAAGGGATATAGGGTAATTTTTTAATCCAAATCCTGCTTAATAGAGGATAGCTCAAGTGGTAAAATCTTATTCATTGGCTATCGATCTGATAATGTTTATACAATTGATTTGGATAATGTTGCATGCTTTGATGAAAAATTCTTTAGTGCAACATCCTCTCTAGATAGTTGGGCATGGCATAGGAGATTAGGTCATGTTAGCATGGATACCTTAGCTAGGATCTCAAAGAAAAATCTAGTTAGAGGTCTTCCAAAATTATCCTTTGAGAAGAACAAATCGTGTGATGCATGTCAAATGGGGAAGCAAACAAAGAATTCTTTTTCCCTAAAACATGTTGTGTCTTCCTCTAAACCTCTCCAGCTTCTCCACTTAGATCTATTCGGCTCTTCTAAAGCAGCTAGCCTAGGTGGCAAGCATTATGCCCTTGTAATTGTTGATGATTTCTCAAGATTTACTTGGGTATACTTTCTTAGATCTAAGGATGAGACTTTTGAGATTTT
The DNA here is from genome assembly GCA_003255005.1 of Begonia fuchsioides. Classification (NCBI taxonomy): domain Eukaryota; kingdom Viridiplantae; phylum Streptophyta; class Magnoliopsida; order Cucurbitales; family Begoniaceae; genus Begonia; species Begonia fuchsioides. The sequence continues at coordinate 434,875 of QAOC01046913.1, forward strand.
CTCTTCCTTTAGGAAGAAAGTTCAAAATGAAAAAGGTCTCTCCATTGTAGCTATTCGTAGTGATCATGGAGGAGAATTTGAAAATGAGAAATTTGAGCTCCTATGTCTTAAGAATGAGATCAATCATAATTTCTCCTCTCCTAGGACTCCTCAACAAAATGGAGTTGTTGAGAGAAAGAATAGATCACTTCAAGAGCTTGCTAGGACAATGCTCACTGAAAACTCTCTTCCCAAGTATTTTTGGGCGGAAACCATAGCTACGGCATGTTATACGATAAATCGAGTATCAATCCGTCCAATATTAGAAAAGACCCCCTATGAACTATGGTCGGGTAAAACTCCTAGTGTTAAGTATTTTAGGCTCTTTGGATGCAAATGTTATATTTTAAACACCATGAACAACCTAGGAAAATTTGATTCAAAGACGGATTTTGGAATCTTCTTTGGATACTCTTTGTCTAGCAAAACATATAGAGTTTTCAACAAAAGAACTCTAGTGGTTGAAGAATCTATGCATATCATTTTTTATGAATCTCCTATCTTGTTAGGAAATACGAACAAAGTTGAGGAACTTATAAGAGACATAGATTCTTTATCTCTAGAAGAAAATGGGAAAGATTCTCTTGAGGTTACCCCCTCTGAAACTCCTCTAATCAACCTAGAAGAGGGTACAAATGGTGACCCTATTAGAGAACTCCCTAAGGAATGGAGATACTCCAAAAACCATTCATTAGAAGATTTGGTTGGTGATCCTTCATTGGGCGTCAAAACTAGAGCCTCCCTTAGGAACTTGTGTGCTAATGTAGCTTTTATTTCTCAAGTGGAGCCTAAGAAATTTTATGAGGCCATATTGGATGAAAATTAGATAATGGTCATACAAGAGGAACTAAATCAATTTGAGAGAAACCAAGTATGAGAGTTAGTTCCTAGACCTAATGGTCGCACCATCATTGGAACTAAATGGGTATTCAAGAATAAACTAGATGAACATGGTGTTGTCATTAGAAACAAGGCAAGATTAGTTGCAAAAGGTACATTCTCTAAGATTACTACAATCTCTCATTCTCTAAGATTCCTATCATGTGTGAGAACACTAGTGCTATAAACATCAGTAAAAATCCTATTCTCCATTCTAAAACTAAGCATATAGAAATAAGATATCATTTTATCAAAGATCATGTCCAAAAAGGGGATATTATCTTGGAATTTGTCAAGTCAAGTGATCAATTAGCTAATATATTTACTAAGCCCTTGGATGAAAAGACCTTCAATGGAATTAGAATTCGATTGGGAGTGATTCGACTTGATGGTATTTAGAATTCTCTTCCTGTTGTCTCTTGTGACAGTGGTCGACATAAAAGGGAATATGTCGACCGAACTTAGGTTCTGTCGAAATAGCGGTCGACATAAAAAAAGTGTGTGTCGACCGGACTTTGAATCTATCGCAGAAAGGGTTGAAATAAAAATTGGATATGTCGACCGGTCCTTCGTTTTTACCTACAATCGTGAATCGGTCGTGTAACATCTCGTTCTTTAAAAACAGCAGTAAAATTTTTCTTTTCAAATCTCGTTCAAAACTCTTGATTTAAAATCGTAGCGGGACGCGTAAGACATTAAAAACTGTTAAAAAAATGTGATCTCGTCATACTTATAAAACACGTCGTAGAAATATATATCAAAATACCATTACATTCATTACATGTCATAGATAGGCAATAGCACAAAACATTCAAGCATTGCCTATTGAATTACTTAACAAAAGTTCTTAACATGATAATCCAAAACGTGTCAATTCATTCAAACAAGTTTTCATAAAACTTAATAAAATATTTAAAAACTTCTTTCTTCTTTCACCCACGGGTCGTAACTCAGTTTCGTAAACATCCAGCTCCAAAGTAGCTCCATCCATGTATCATGTCACGTGATGAGGACTAAATTCCTCATCCCGGGCTTCATCACCTACATCATAAACCATAATTAATGAGCTTAAGGCTCAGTAAGAAATCATATCACCTACATGCCTAAAATGCTCATGTCACGTTTAAAATCATGCTTTATTTTGTTCTTTATCTTGATTCTTAACTTGATACTTGATCCTCATTCTCGACATAATAAACGGGCACACGTAAGGGAGAGAATGGCACCAGCTGGCCTTCCTCATGGGCAACTCACAGAGCACCATCTGGCCCGCTCGGAAAGGCAGCAAATTCAACTCCACCCCCGAGTTTTCTTAATCTTCATCTTTACTTGCTTGACATTTTTCATGCATCGTATGAGAGAATTCTCAGGATATGGTATTAGCACCATTTGGCCTCCCTCGAGGCAGCTCTCCCCATATCTCATTCTCAACATACGGTTGGGCGATGTTTTGAAAACATGCATGGAAAACATTTTCGTTCTTTTCTCAAAACATGATAATTTCATGCAATACTTGATAACTTAATATAATTCATGCATAGCTTGATAACTTAACATCATGAAATCAACATAGCACAAACATCTCCAATGTAAATACTATCTTTGTTACTAATCGTACTTTACATACTTTTCATGCTTTATGTACTTAGTCGATACTTAGCATAATATACAATCACAACCAATGGTATACAAATACCAATCAAGCCCATATTATTGGGTTTGTGCATGGTGCAATACACCCCAAGCAGAATGCAATACATACTTAATGTAACATGTTCATTTCATACTTGATTTAATTAACATTTAAGTATACAACCTTAATCCTACTCTTTATGATGCAGTCCCCAAAGGGGCCAAACACATGCATAATTACTTACCTCATTTCCAAGCTGAATTTCTGTTCACTTTCCTTTAATTTCCTTGATTTTTCTTCAAGAACACCTTAAAAATCACAATTAACTAAAATAAGTACTCAATATTTTATTTCTGTTTTTCACCTAACTTTCAGGGCTCATAACTCTTTTTGTACTTATCTAAATTCCATGTAATTGCTATCAATATCTTACTTATTCTGTCTACTACATTGCTTTCGAAGATGTTGTGATCAGATTCTTACTTACAAGTCTCATAAATTCTACATCTTTAAAATCAGGTATAACATGACCATATTAGTTCATACCATGTTTTTACCTCAACTTCCGATATACACAACTTTCACTACACTAATTGGATCAGAATGAACAAGGTATCAATCCAAACCTTAGAATGTTGGCTACACATCATTAGAAAAGATTATGACCAAATTGTAACTCAAAGACTTTCTAAAATTTACATTTCAGAAACTCGTTAACATAACTTATAAAGTGTATACTCATAAACTACCTTCACAATTTCATGTATTCTTAACCATGTAACGTAAATTCCATCCTTTACAAGTCATTACAGCATCAAAATGAATATCTTAAAGGTATTTTCGAGTACCTCAGGGCTTGAGTCGTAAGCTTTTCCTTCTCTTGCACTTCTAGTTCTTAAACATCAAAGTTTCTTGCACAAAATACTAAAATCTCACACTTTTATCACAAAATCCTAAATTTCTCACATTAGATCAGAGAGAACTTTGGGAGAGGGTGAGCTGAGTCATAGTTAAGGATGACATAATGAATTTTTTAAACAATATCACGCGTGGAACGGTGGAAGATGAAACGTTTTTGGATAACTTCAAAGAGTGTTCAGATAACTTCAAAGAGCGGTTGACACATTTAACAAGGTGTCGACCGATTCTACACAAAGTGTCGACCATCCAAATCCATTGTGTCGACCCAAGCAAACCATTTTTTTGACCCAACCAAAACAATTGTGTCGACCCCTCACTTTCCAGAGACGGATCCTTAAGAGTTATGTCGACTCAACACAAAGTTGTGTCGACCCCTCACTTTCCAGAGACGGATCCTTAAGAGTTATGTCGACCCAACACAAAGTTATGTCGAACCCTCACTTTCCAGAGACGGATCCTTAAGAGTTATGTTGACCCAACACAAAGTTGTGTCGACCCCTCACTTTCCAGAGACGAATCCTATCGACTGTACAAAATTTATGTCGACCCAATACTTTTTCTAGAGACGAATCTTATCGACTGTACAAAATTTATGTCGACCCAAACCTACATGTGTCTACCCAACTGACCATAAGCTTCTAACGATTATATTTTCATCAACTAATTCACTTAATTTCATTAAGAGAAGTTAAACTCGTTTAAAGAATTTATCTCCTTGAAAATCAACTAATCTTATCGGTCGCATCGGTTAACTTCGTTCATCATTCAACATTGATAAAACTTATGGTATGTGGAAAAAGTCGGGTGTTACAGGTCGACCGGTGTGTTCTTTCTACAATTTCATTCTCTCTCGGGTATACTCCAAAAGAGTCGACACAACGAAATTGTTTCGGTCGACCCAATTCTTTTTAAAGGGAGAGGTAATTAAAACACTATAGCGCTATTTTCACTCTTCAAAAGACAGTAGATTCCCTTGCCGTATCCAATTCTGTACTTGACTCTCCCATCTCTTCAGCAGCTGTAGAGTAGTAGAGGAAAGTTTCTTTCCTTGTCTTAGGAGAACTCTTAATTTCTTGCTTATCTCCTCTTTTGTATAAACAATGCTACTTTACTCGTATTGAATATTCTATATATTTATGTTTATGTTTATTCTTTTTGATAATGTCAATGGGGGAGAAAATAAATGATGTTAATACATAAGTTATGATAATTTGTGATAATCTGTCTATGCATAAGTTATGCATAAGTTACATTAAGCTGTCATGCATGAGTGTCTTTGTATGGGGGAGCATTGAATATCTTTTATACATGTTGTGTCTATGGGGGAGCAATTTATCTTTCAAAAGTTTTTTCATCATAAAAAAGAGGGATATTGTTGGCTTTAAAAGTGTTTTTAAAGCAATCAATTGTTTTTTATGATAACTATGTAAAATAAGCATGAAAGATAAAATAAACTACTTTACAATGCTTAAATTAGACTTAACCATTCATGAGAAATACCATCTTTGAAGGGTACAATTAAAGTCTAACAATTTGTTTAAGTGCTGTAGAAATTTCAAATATATGCAGTGTTTTGTGTTGACCCATAGTGTCCTGTGTCGACCCTTGTAAAATCCAGAAGCTTGACCCAAAATGTTTTGTGTCGACCCACAACGTATTGTGTCGACCCTTGTAAAATCCAGAAGCTTAACCCAAAATGTTTTGTGTCGACCCACAGCGTATTGTGTCGACCCTTGAAAAATTCAGAAGCTTAGCCTTTCATAATTTGTGTCGACCCTTAGTGTTTTGTGCCGACCCCTGTTCAAAACAGAAGCTGAGTCTTTCATTCCTTGTGCCGACCCGAAAGTCATCCCAACGTAGAAATTGTGTCGACACACCTATATAACTTGTGTCGACCCAAAAATGTAGTGCAGCGTGCAAATGTGTTGACCAATCCAAATTGTCTGTGTCGACCCTATAAAAGACATTGTATCGACCTTACCATATTTTATGTGTCGACCCCTCAAAGTTGAGCCTGTACTTTACATGTCGACTCCATCGTTTAAAGTAAGTCAACCCCAACCTACATGTCTCGACCCCAGTATTTCTAGAGATGAATCCTTTAGATTTGTGTCGACCTCAACCTACATGTGTCGACCCCAGATTTTCTAAGAGAAGGATTCTTCAGAGTTATGTCGACCGCACAAAAGGTTGTGTCGACCCCAAAGATTCCAGAGAAAAATTTATGTCGACCGCAACAAAAAGTTATGTCGACCGATCAACACCAACAGATAGAAAATTCTCAACGGCTATATTTTTTATGTGTCTACCGGCTAGTTCTTGTGTCGACCACAACAACAAAGTGTCTACCCATCTCGGCAGTTCAGAATCAAACTATAAATAGATGAAGCAAACTCATTTTGAGAAGGAGATTTTTTAGGAGAGAAAACTACGCCGAAGTACTGTCAAATTCATTCTCAAACTTTTTACTCTCTCAAATCCTACTACTAAACTTGTTTATCATTCTTGAGATTGAGTGAGTCAGTTTTTATAACCGTACAAATTGTATTTGTTCTACTTGAACTATCATTGTAAAAGGGGTGACGCTCCTTCAAGAAAAGAGTCAAAAGGTTTGATTGACACCCGTAAGTCAATCGTAGTGAAGCTTAAGGTTTGAGCGGGAAAGATCTTCAAGGAGGCACCTTGAAGCGCGGACGTAGGCAATGTTGGCCGAACCGCGTTACCAAACCGGTGTTAATATCTCTCTCTCAACTTTTATAATTGTTGATTGTGCTTGCATATTGAATTGATAACTAAACCAAGAAGATATAATCGTTAAATTCTTGAACTTATGAAAAAGTTTCGTTAATCTAATTCAC
>QAOC01046913.1:441224-473675 GCA_003255005.1 Begonia fuchsioides
CCCCCCCCCCCCCCCCAACTTAGTTTAATCTCGATCCTCCTTGAAGATTCATCTATTTCTCCACCGAGAAAACTGTAATTGATTTTCAGGTGTCAATCAAAGCTTGCAACGACTTTTCTAAGTGAAGAGCGTCACTCTTACTGCACTTTACTATTCTTTTCGAAGGTCGTTACTCTTACTTCATAATTTTTTTGATGAAACAAAAACTATCAAAATAATCAGGTTACGATTTTACAACTCGCACAATTTGAAAAGTAGGTAGGTGATTTAGGTTTCCTAGCTTTTTTGCGATTTTTATAATTCTAATTTTCTGAGTGATTAATGTGATAAATTAAAGAGAAGGAAAAGAGAAATACAATCGATTTGGTAACATAGTTTGTCCCAAAATTTTCCTATGACCGAGCTTCAAGGCCGCACCTTGAAGATTCATCATTTGAAAAATAGTCAAGTGATTTGGGTTTCCTAGCTTTTTTATGATTTGATAATTCTAATTCCCTAAGTGATTAATGTGATGAATTAAAAATAAGGAAAAGAGAAATACAATTGATTTTGCAATGTTGTTTGTCCCCAAATTTTCTTATGTCTGCACTCCAAAGTCACACCTTGAAGATTCATCTATTTTTCCACCAAGAAAACTTATTAAAGTTCAGGCGTTAATCAAACCTTACAATGACTTTTCTTTCCAAAGGGCGTCACCTTTATTTTACCTGAATTTTCTTTTCAAATGTTGTCACCCTTGCTTCACAATTATTTGTTAAAATAAAAATGCCCAAAATAACTAGATTATAGTTTTACAATTCACACAATCTCACATTTTGAAAAATAAAATCTCAATTGATAGAACAATGAGTGTGAGTAAAAATTTTTGAAATGTCCTTTTTCTTGGTTCAAATTCCCTAACATCTAGAGCGCCAATTCTCCTATTTATAAATTTGGCTTTCTGTTGTGTTTCGATTGACCAAAAACTTTCTCGCCATTGGATTATGACCGATGGGAGACTTTTGGTCGACCACTTCTATTTTTGGTTGATCAAAAATTTTTCTTGCAAGACTTTGGTCGGCTCTTTCTCTTTTAGTCAACCCTTCCAGAGATGATGCGAATCTTGATTGTCGACCTAAACCTTTGGAACTTGACATTTTTACTTCAAAAAGTCTCAATTTACTACAAACATGTTAGAAATATTTAATACTTCATTAGAGGATATTTCTAATAAAATCATAAACGGTTAAAGTCATCGTTGAAAATAATAAAAATTTATTACTTACTCAATAAGTCAACAACTTTATCTCTCTTTCCAGCAATACAATCAAGGGAAGTTTAATATGTATACCTTGCAAACTTTGTATGTATTGCTTACGAGCGAGAATTTGCAAGCTCTTCTTGATGACATGATCAAATCTCTTGTGCCATAAAGCAATTGTGACACCTTTTGAATAATGTTTGACTTTCTTTTCTATAACTTCCCTTATATGACATAGAGTGTGTTGATCTTCTTTTCTTTGGAAATGATCAATGACTTTCTAGTGAGCTTCTATTTACTTTCACTAAAATAATTGTTAAACTCAACTCATTAAGCTTTGCAATGAAAAACAAATTGACCCGAATATCTAAGACATGTCTTGAATTTCTTAGACCTAACTTATTTCCAAGGTTTGTTTCCAGGAAAATGTCTCAACACCATAATCTTTGAAGCATTACTATTGTCTAACTTGATATTACTAAAATCATGTGAAGATTATGAACTGAAGAAGTCCTCGTGAGGAGTAACATCAAACGATGCACCAAAATTAATCACTGAGTTAGTATCTAGGCAAACTAAACTAATGCAACTATAATGTGAAATAATAGAAGCATCACCTCTATGGTGAACTAAGTTAGTCTCTCCTTCCTTTTTCTTAGCTTCTATAAGTTATCTCTTGAAAAGTTTATATTCTTTCATCATGTGACCTGGCTTGTCATAGAAAAATCATTTAAAGTCTTTTCTGGTTAGTACTTTCTTCTGAATCTTTCTTCATTACCATTTCCCTATGGTTATCTACTTTTAATTCTTCCATGTCCAACTGGCTTTTGAGAAACTAAAACATTTGAAGAAGATTTATTTTTTCATTTCTTCTTGCTTATTCATTGAGTAAGTTATCTTTAACCTTCTCTATGGTCAAAGTTTGATCTAGTTGTTTGGTAAATTTCACAAAGTTAATAATGCCTGCAACTCATCTTTGAATTTCAACTTCACAATTCTTCTAATTAACCATTGTTATATAAAGTCTTCCACCTTTAATTTAGTCACTTTCTTTTTAAATTTTTTCTCATATAATGTCTCTAGCTTTTTGTACTGTATCTGATTTGGTTTTCTCAAGGATTTAATGCAATTTATTAGGCTCTACCTATTGTCTGATTGTAGCATAAGCCTTTGTGTGCAATGTTTCTCAATCATCATCAATCATTTTCTTTGACTTTTCTTTACCTAATACGGCATGCATAAATCTTTATAATAACCAAAATCTAGCATCTTCCTTTTCAAAATAGTACAATTCTCTTAGTTCAATTTCATCATCTAAAACAATTGTGATCTTCCATGGATAGAAATCTATCCATGCTTTTCATTACACAAGTTGTGCTATAATACTAATTGTTGGGAACAATTGGATAATGAACTTAAAACATAATTCTCCAAGCTAAATAAAATATCAAATGCAACAAAGCAACTTTAGCGAAAACCAAGTAAATAATCAAACAACTAATAAAAAGGAAACACAAAAAATTTAACTTGGAAAACCCTCCAAAACGAAGTTAAAAACCACAGGCGAGGAGCCATCATGTCAAAACTTCTACTACGTCAAAATAATTAGTACATTCTAAAGTTCTTTCGAGATTATAAAACTAGAAAAATATAATAGCTCATCAAAATTAAAGAAAAATCTTATATTCAACAAAATAAAAGGTTAAAGGACAAAAGATGATATAAAATGGCAGTCCTATTTTTACCATAAATGACAATATTAGAAACACAAAATATAATCTTCACCATTCAAAATGTACTTCTGTGTGTTGTTAAACTACTATCAAAATTTTAAGCTGATCAAACTATTTAATATAGAGAAAGTTGGAATTGAATTCTACACGTTGCAAGAAAATTAGAATTCTTTTCTATCTCTGTTTTCTCTTTATTTTCTCCTTTAAGGTTGCCCACACTCTCATATAACCTATCAGTCCTAATTTTTATGTTAGCTATATTTAGATGTCATAACAGAATAAGGTGGTTAAATCCATAAAATGAGTTTAACCCAACTTGATGAAACAACAGACTCTAGATAGATCTTTTGTTGCAATGGTGAACTTCACATCAAAAAATAATTATTTAAAAGGAATAGTGTGACACACATGTGCATGCTTAAATTAAAAACTGCATGTGTCATGCACATGCAAGTTAAGGAACTAAAAGGACATGCATATAGCACAAGCTCATGCACACGTCTCCATTATTTTTTTGGGTCCTTGATATCATAGCTTTAGTTTTTGCATGATAAAGTGATGTAACAACAAAGACAACAAGTTGCTTGCATCTAGTGTCATTGCGTGTTTCAAGAAAAAATTCAAATTGAAACCGTGTAAAGAATGAGAAACAAGGTTTAAACAAGGATGATCTTCATTATGTAGATAATATGGAGAATTTGTATCATCCATTGCAGTCCTAAAGTGTAATCGAAGTTTCATTTGAAATTCCACCTATATTTGTCATCTCTGTTGTGGTTCAAGCTTTCTTTCTACTTGAAATCATGACATTCTTACCTGAGTTTCCAGCAACAGTCTTGGAGTTTAGTGTGTTTGAATGCTTAAATGCGAGTCGAAAAATTCTAGAAAAAGATGTTGAGCATTAAATTCAACAACTAAATGATAATAAAAATTCATAAGTTTTTTTGGAACAAATTGTTAGCTTTAAAAGTATGTTTAAAGTAATCAATTATTTTTTATGATAACTATGCAAGATGAGCATGAAAGATAAAATTGATAAAGGAAACTATTTCACAAATCTTAAATTAGACTTAACGATTCATGAGAAATATCCTCATTGAAGGGTACAATTAAAGTCTAACTATTTTGTTTAAGTGCTGCAGAAAAGTCATGTATATATGCTATTTGTGTCGACCTTTAGTCATATATGTCGACACTTAGATAATCCAGAAACATAGCTTACTTAGTTTATGTCGACCCTTAGTTATATGTGTCGACCCATGTTCAAAACAGAAGCTTAGCCTTTCTAATTTTTGTCAACCCATAGAGTTTTTGTGTCGACCCTTAATCAAAACAGAGGTCGACACTTTCCAATTGTATCGACCCATTATATCCTTGTGTCGACCCCTTTCCAAAACAGAAGCTAAGTCTCAGCCCAACGTATAAGTTGTGTCGACCTAAACTGGCAGAACAATGCGTAAATGTGTCGACCCATCCAAATCTTTTGTGTCGACCCCAGAGACCAATTTGTGTCGACCTTATCAAAATTTGTGTGTCGACCCCACCTGCACGAAATATGTCTCTGCCCAACCCATTTATGCCTACCCCATTATAATTGTGTCGACCCTAGCTTTATCCAGAGATGAATTCTTTAGAATTTGTGTCGACCCAACTAACATTGTGTCGACCCCAGAAATTCCAGAGAATGATGTTTCAAGGTTGTGTCGACCTAACAAACAATGTGTCGACCCTAGCAAATTCCAGAGAAGGATTCGTCAAGATTGTGTCGACCGAACAAACATTGTGTCGACCCCAACAATTTCTAGAGAAGGTTTTGTGTCGACCACAACAACATTTGTGTCGACCCAATTCAACAGTACAGCACCAACGGTCCGTAACTTTACAACGGATATATTTTGATGTGTCTACCGGCTAGTACTTTGTATCAACCCCAGATGGACTTGTGTCGACCCAACGCAGCAATCTATAAATAGATGAAGCGGTCTCATTTTTTACCAACGATTTTCACAAAGAGAAAACACGCCCAAACGCAGCCAAATTTATTTCTCAATCTTTTACTCTCTCAAATCCTTGTACCCAAACTTGTATATCATCTTTGAGATTGAGTGAGTTGGTTTATTAAAAACCGTACAAATTGTAATTTACTCTTTGANAAATAAAGAGCCAAGAGTTATTATTTCAATTAATTTCATTTTAATGTTATTTACGTCACTTTTATATTAATAATTTGTTTGTTGTCCTCTTTACAAACTAGGATTTCTAAATTTGATTTCTTCAAATTGGTGTCAGAGTCATGTCAAACTATGTGAGCTCAAAGTTAGGATAAATTCCAGTACCATAACTCACAAAGACTAACTACATCAATTGCAGTATTCAAATGTGTGATTCATTTGAAGTCGTTGAAAACGACTACGATAGCAAATAATTTTGGTTTCTCAACAACAGACCAATTGAAAGCATTAAAAGAAATGTGAATGAAGGATAAAATCGATCTCTATCTCTTATTCAAAGTAGTAGATGAGTCGGGTTTTGAGAAAAATAATACTCCATCAACTTCAAAGGAAGCATAAAACATTTTGCCCAAGGGTTTCAAAGGTGTTGACTGAGTTAAACAAGTGTGTTTTCAAATTATACGAGGTAAGTTGGAGGCCATGCAGATGGAGGAGTCGTAAGATATATCTAGTTATGTTACTTGTGTGCAATCGACAGCTACTCAACTCAAGCGAAATAGAGAAATTGTGAAGGATGCAATATTTATGGAAAAAATCTCACATCACTAACAAATAATTTTGAGAATGACGTATGTGTAATTGAGGAGTCAAATAATTTGAAAGAAGTATTCATCGATGAACTCATGGACTCTCTTAAAGCACATGAATAACAGAAGAAGAAAAACAAACTAGAGGTCTTGGAAGAGGCCTTGTTAGCAAAGAAGATTGTCAAGAAGGATACAATATTATGTGTGTAACACAACCAAGAAAGAGTATGTAATTGTCAAGGTCGCAGTTCCAATCACGGTAGAGGTCGTGGAAATAAAACTAAAGAGAGAGGACAAACATGTAAATGTCAAATGTTACAGCTGCAGCAAATATGAATATTACGCAAATGATTTCTATTTTGTGAAGAAAGTGGAAGAAAATGTGAATCTAGTAATTATGATATTACGCAAAGGATTCCTTTTTCGAGAAGAAAGTGGAACAAAGATACTAGCATTCTCATGAAGACCCATCAAGGCAACAGTCCAAATAGCTATATGATGTGCTAACTCGACACCGGTGCTATCAATCATATATGTGGGGACAAATATCTCTTTGTTGATATGCAAGAGATAGAAGAAAGACATGTGACTTTTGGAGATGCATAAAAAATTTAAGTCAAGATTCGAGGAAAAATACGTTTTTTTCTAAAATAATGGAAAAAAATGAATTATGAAGGATGTTTACTATGTTTCAGGCTTTAAGGGTAATATTTTTTCTATGTGACAATTGTTGGAGAAGATATATTCAATTTTCATAAAAGACTGGATGTTGCACTTGGAGGATAAAAGTGGTCAGTTGCTCGTGCATGTGAAGCTGACAAAAAATTGGATGTTCAAATTCAACTTGAAGAATATACATGAGAGGTATTTTCAAGTCAACATGATTGACAAAGGAAGCTTATGACATTTATGATATGAGGATATACAAAAAAGAGAAGTAAAAATAATTCATATTGTAAGTCATGATCAAGTAACAGATATTTTTTACAAAACTTCTACTAGTAGTTTTGCTTGAAAACTTGAAGAATAAAAACCCGTGAGTTTTCTAGAGAATATTTCAACAGATTTTAGGATGTCCAAAATTTCATCAAATTTAACTTTTGACCGATGGATTTCTATGCTCTGAACGTCTATTTTCAAATGATTCAAGTTTCTAGTCATTCCGATTAGTGTGGAAGAAGTTAAGAGTATTTTAGTAATGAAATGACCGAAATTATTATGTGAGTTTTAGGAATAAATAGTTAAGAGTTAATATTTTAATTAATTTTATTTTTAATATTATTTAAGTCAATATTGTATTATATATAGTAACTGAACAAAATGAAAATTGACACAAGAGTTCACAATTTACTCTCTTCAATTTTTTTTTGTTTTTTATCCTCTTTATAAATTTGATTTTCTAAATTCTGCTTTTCTCAAAAGAACTAAAGATGAAATGCTCTATTTTGCAGTTTTTACCTAGTTGATAAAAGAACAAAAACTAATCAATATGCATATTTGTAGGCGAAGTCTTCGTGCATTCATCTTGAGATCTTCACAATATATTTTCAATAACGAGAAACAATTATTAAGGACGATAAAATGAACTTTGAATGCAGAAGTACTGCCATCTGGGTTTCCAACAAAGTGGCTTATTTCTAATCTCTTACACCGGAGGCGATGCCCCCACTAAAGCTACTCAAGGAGCACAAAGCTCTAACAGCTTATCAGTTAGGTTATATGATGTTCAAAGTCGATAAAGTTCCTGGACTCGCCATTAGAAGGTGAAACCAATTGAGAGAAGAAGGTGAAACCAATTGAGAGAAGAAGGTGACAAGTTTAAAGCCAAAAAATCTGACCCCTCCACTCCCGCGTTCATATTCTGAGCTTTCACTTCCTCGCCCGCCGACTTCAACTCCTGCATCAACCTGGATGAGAATGTTGTTTGCGTCTGCACAGGTGGTAGTGGATCGGAAACCCTTGTATACGGTGAGGAGACGGTAAGTGGTGGTGGAGCCATTGTCTGCAGCCGGTCATCGTAAAGTTCATTTGTGCCGGTGAGTTTCTCAACTAGGTCTCTGAAGTTCACTGGGTCGACCTTGTAAACCCTAGGCATCAAGCGAGGGAGGGGAGCAACTGGCTATTTCTGTTAGATTAAATAATGAAATCGATCTAACATGCTTACTAAAGAACAAAATAAAGCATTTAGATCAAGTGCGGAAAAGAATCGAGTTACCTCCGGCCATTGATGATTAAACCGAGATTGTCGCTTTCTCTCTTGAAGATCTCTACTAATCCTTTCTATCTCTCAATGATGGTGTATTTCTCTATGAGATAGGTGGAAATAGATTGATCCTCAAACAACAAATTCACCTCCTATTTATAGGCTCTTCCATCAAGAGACTATGAATATGAAGAGGTGCATAATAATGGGTGGTTTTATGTCCATTCATGAACAAACTAAATGTCATCTTAATGTACATAATTTAATTGAAGGTTTTAGAAACCTTTCATGTACAAGACCATAATTGGGTTGGCAATTTGAATTCCAAGGGGTGCAAATATTAATCAAGAAATAATGCACCAATTAATTACATGAATGTGCACAACAAATGTGCACTATTTAATAAATTGCTAACAGTTTCTTCCATGGCTTTGTCGTCATGGGCTTTCGAACATAATGAAGCGTTGAGTGGAAATAAAGAGGCTCTTTGTTCGTCGATCCCCCAACATTATGTAACAGGTACGAGGTAGATGAAGACGAAGAAGATCCTCCGACGTCCATTTCTAAAATGCAATTGAAATCTCTGATACGATAAAGAAAAGTAATTCTCTCTTTTATAAGTAAAAGTATTTAATGATTCGAGAGAAATAGATGATAGAGGTGGAAAAGAACGGGTAAAGAAAAGGCAATAGCGGAGAGACGATGGAGCCTGCGTCCTTAGTTGTATTGATTCTTGTCGTAAGTCGTCGGTCGTCGCCTGTCGGCGGCCACGGGATGGCAAGCGGTCGTCGCTACTTAAAATGTGGTCAAAGTTTTACTTTTGACCATAGTTCGTGCGTTGAACAACAACTTGGTCTGAGTACCGCCTCCCCATCATGAATTTTTCTTTGAAAATTGAAATAGGCTTTTAAAAATAAAAATAGTTACTAAGACAATCTAGTATTTTAAAAAATTAATAAAGATAACGTATGTAACGTTATTCCAAAAAATAATATTACAACTATGTATTCACTTCAGTGTGAATTTGATTAAGTATAATAAAAATTTCTATATCAATAATATATAAACTATTGGTCACGCCCCGAAGGGTACTCGAGACAGAACGGGGAACGACCCGGCCCAAAAGGGGCGGACCGTTCAACCATTTTTCACTAAGATCCAAGTAAATAAATTAAAGCGGAAGTCTTGCAAGCTCAAATCAAATAATAAAATATCCAAATGAGACATTCAATTTATATCAATCATCAATTAATGTTCCAATAAACCAAACCGCATCAAATTAGAAATAACAAAGTTCAACTAGTAGTCAACCTTAAACAATAAATTGGGTCCTTGAAAAAGAAGGTGAACTAAAGAGAAATCTCTGACTTTACTCCTGAACTTGGGGTTGAGGTTTGTCCTGAATATTTCTTGAAAGGGGGAGTCGTTTTGGGGTGACTCGACTAAACTCAATCGGGATATAATTTTATATTTAATAATCCATAAACAAAACAAAGAATGGAATTGAGCATAATCACATATCAAATCAAAACAATAGATAATATCATAATCAAAATCAAAATCGACACTCGGCGGGCACAACGAATAACCCTGATCAGGTTTAGGGATTCGAAACCCAAAGATACGGTACATTCAGCTGTCCTATTATCCATTTCACAATTTAATAAAACAGGCATGCTCGAATTCACAATTTCAACCAAATATTTTTAAAATAATTTTGGGCATTCATATCATAGAAAATATAAAATTAATCCCAATCTTTAACTGGACCGTTAGAAACCTACAATACCGAATAACATCCAAAGAGCCTCGACAATAATGTTTCCACCGATTTCCTAAACAATTATATCCAAGAAGACAATCAAATATTCTTCCTTGGCTGAAACTAAAATTCCGAAATCAAATTTCGGGTTTTCTCTCACAAATAATTGATTAGGTTAGGTTTACAAGGAAAATAAACGTACCTTCGAAAGAGAGTAAGCGTTTTCGTTCGGAGATAATGAAATTTGCCAAAACCCAGAGTCGATCGGCTAAGAATGGTTAGGATTTGAAGAGGATGGGTTGGGAGAGGGAGAAAATAAAAGGGGATCGGGAGAAGGGCTGTAAAAGAAAGGAATATGATTTCCTAAATTAGAGAGGGAGAGATAGGGTTCCCGTCAAAAGTAGGGATAGAAAGGGAAAGAGAAAGTTTTTAGAATAATGAGAAAGAAATAAGGGTAGTTTGAAATTTTCTTTCCTTTTATTTTATTTGGGTTTTACATTTTTCCCCACTTAATGAATTTCGTCCCCGAAAGTCATAACTGTAGGATCGAGATTAACCTAAGAGGGGAGCTTGGAGGTGTGGGAGGTCGGCGAGGTAGATTTCTCTTGTATTTCCATTNGATATAGCCGTTTAGATACATTCTGAAATAGCCGTTGGAGGTTATCTTCTTTTTCTGCTCTTGTTCGGTCGACATAGCTTTTGATAAGTCGACATAAGCTTTAGTGAATTGACATTGAGAAGAACTTAAGTCGACATAGATATGGCCTCTGGACATTTATACAGTCGACATAATAATGCTGCAGTCGACATAAATATGGCCTCTGGACATTTATACAGTCGACAAAATAATGCTGCAGTTGACATAAATATGGCCTCTGGACATTTATACAGTCGACATAATAATGCTGCAGTCGACATAAATATGGCCTCTGGAACTTATAGAAATGTGGTCGACATTTTTGCTTCTTGTCTCGAACAACTTCGGTCGACATAATTGGAAAACGGTCGACACAAGTTTATCGTCTGCCAAAAGATTAGTCGACATAACTGGGAAACAGTCGACACAAGTTTATCCTCTGCCAGAGGATTAGTCGACAAAACTAACGATAGGTCGACATAACCCGTATCAGACTTAATAATTTCTGCAAAACTCAACTGATTTGTTAGACACAAGAGGTACCCTTCGATGAGGGTATTTCATACACATTATTCAAATTAACTTCTCTTAACGGTTAATCAATTTTCCAATATATTAATGTTCATCAATAAAAAACAAAAGTAACTTTAAACTAACAATAACAACCTCAATCGAACCATTGAATAAATTTGGATACTTAACCATCATATCACTCTCAATTTCCCAAGTAGATTCTCTTTTAGTATGATTTTTCTATTGAACTTTTACCAAATGTATTTTACGGTTACGTAAGACTCTAACCTCTCGTCTCAGAATTCTTTCTGGTTCCTCTACATAAGAAACATTCTCCACAATAGGTACATCTGCCCAAGAAATCACATGGGATGGATCAGAAACATACTTTCTCAGCATAGAAACGTGAAAGACATCGTGTACATATCTCAACTGAGGTGGTTAGCTCAAACGGTAAGCCAGAGGGCCAATTCGTTTACTAATCTTGAAAGGCCCAATGAACCTAGGGGCTAGTTTGCCCTTCATTCCAAATCGAGTAATACCCTTTCGAGGTCTGACCTTTAGGAACATAAAATCTCCAACTTCAAATTCTACTTCCCTTCGTAAGCAATCTGCATAACTTTTTTGTCGACTTTGAACTACTTTCAGTCGTTCTTTAATGACTCTGATTTTATCCGTAGTCTCCTGAATAGTTTCAGGTCCAAGAACAATGGTTTCCTCATATTCTGCCAAACACAATGGTGATCTGCACGGCCTCCCATATAAGGCTTCATTAGGTGAAATTCCAATACTACTTTGGTAGCTATTATTATAAAGGAATTCTACTAATGGTAAGTGGTCTATCCAATTACCACCAAAATCTTGAATGCAAGATCTCAACATATCTTCTAGAATTTGAATCGTACGTTCAGATTGTCTGTCTGCCTAAGGATGGTGTGTAGTGCTTAAATTTATATTTGTACCCAAAGCTTCATGAAAAACTTTCCAAAATCTAGAAACAAACCTTGGGTCACGATCGGATACAATACTACTTGGAACACCATGGAGTCGAACAATGTTCTCCACATAAAGTTTGCTCAATTTCACTAAGGAAAAATTCATTCTAACTGGAATAAAGTGTGCAGACTTTGTCAATCTGTCCACTATTACCCAAATTGCATCAAGGCCCTGAACTACCGATAATCCAGATACAAAGTCCATAGTGATCTTATCTCATTTCCACTCTGGTGTTGGTAAAGGTTGTAAGAGTCCAGCTGGTCTTTGATGTTCTGCTTTAACCTGTTGACATATCAAACATTTTGAAACAAATTCAGCTACATCTCGTTTCATACCAATCCACCAAAATTGGCGTTCCAGGTCGTGATACATCTTAGTGGAACCAGGATGAATTGCGAATTTAGAACTGTCTGTCTCAATTCCGTATTACCTGACACGACCACTCGTCCCTTGAAAAGTAGAAAGCCATCTGAGCTTATCTTCCAATTATCAAATTGTTCGTCCGCACTAATCTTTTCAAATTTTTCTTTCAAATCATCATCAATCTTTTGCATTTCTTTAACTCATTGTACAAGAGTAGGGGTAGCTACAAGGTTAAATACTTGAGTTGTTTGACCAACCTCTTCATATTGCAAATCGTAATCCTCAATAGTTAAGCATCTCATCCAATCCTCCAAAATAAGACACGAGAGAGAACCAAGAGGATGGCGACTAAGAGCATCACGACAATGTTCGCTTTCGCCAAATTTTTAATGCAAAAATAATGGCAGCTAACTCCATCGTGAACAGGATAATTTCGCTCGTGCGTCTTTAGTTGTCGTGTTGCATAGGCAATAACCTTTTTCTGTTGCATTAATACACATCCCAATCCAAGACCAGATGCATCTGTATACACTGCATTTGGTACATTTTCATTTGGCACTGCTAGAATTGGTGCAGTAGTCAACTTCTGCTTAAGTATCTCAAAAGTTGTTTGACACTCAGTAGTCCAAATAAACTTTGCATCCTTCCTTGTTAATTGAATTAGGAGCATAACTATAGAAGAAAATTTCTCTACGAATCGACGATAATATCCAGCTAAACCCAAAAAGCTACGTACTTCGGTGACGTTTTTAGGTTGCTTCCATGCTAAAACTGCTTCAACCTTTGATGGGTCTACAAAGATTCCACTCTGAGAAACCACATGCCCGAGGAATTTAACTTTGGTTTTCCAAAAATTGCATTTCTCTCGCTTTGCATACAGGCGATGTTCACGCAATGTTTCAAGAACAATTCTCAAGTGTTCCATATGATCTCTCTCCAACTTAGAGAATACTAAAATGTCGACAGTAAATACTACCACAAATTTATCAAGGTATTTTCGAAAAACACGGTTCATCAAGTCCATAAATGCCGCTGGTGCATTAGTTAATCCAAACGGTAGTACAATAAACTCATAATGACCATAGCGCGTCTGAAAAGCCGTTTTAATAATGTCTTCATCACGAACTTTCATTTGGTGGTACCCAGATCTTAAGTCAATTTTCGAGAAATACTTGCATCCTCCAAGTTGATCAAATAAATCATCAATTCTCAGCAACGGGTATCTATTCTTGATAGTCGCCTGATTTAACTTCCGATAGTCGATGCACAATCGTAACGATCCATCTTGTTTCTTTGCAAATAATACTGGTGCTCCCCATGGCAAAGTACTATTTCGAATAAATCCTTTATGTAGTAATTCGTCGAGCTGGATTCTCAACTCTTTTAGTTCAGTAGGAGCCATACGATATGGGGCAATAGAAATTGGTGTAGTACCAGGCACCAAATTGATACTAAATTCAATTTGGCGGTCAGGTGGTAATCTAGGAAAATCATCAGGAAAGACATCAGGATATTCACATACCACCAAATTTTTAATATTCTCATCGGTAGAAACATAATCAGTGCTCATGGCGAATATATTTCCATAAGTTTTCAATCTCCTCCGACCCCCCAAACTAGCTCGAAGAATTGGGCTAATCGGAGTAATACTTTTGCTGCAAGAATGTGTTAAAACTTTTTCATCCTCCAAGGTAAGTGACAAACTTCTTTTGCGACAGTCGATTTTTGTCTTATAATGGCTCAACCAATCCATTCCTAAGATCAAATCAAACTGATCCATAAGAATTACTATTAAGTCTGCCAATAATTCATGTCCATCGATAACGAGAACAGCAGAACAGACGAAGATGTCTATTTTATGATTAGCATCCAAAGGAGTGTTCAAATTCAAGAGATTTTCTAATTTCTCAAGTTTTAAATCCATAGCATGAACAATTTTTCTAGATATGAAAGAATGCGATGCCCCAATGTCAAATAAAACATGGGTAATAGTATTAAATAAGATAAGCGTACCATCAATGACGCAATGACCGTCACCAAAATCTAGGGTTTCAGATCCAGCAACTGCATAAATTTGGCCGGACGCCCTGCCTCTACCCATTCCGCCACCTCTCGATGCATTAGGTGCAGGCTTCGCAAGAGTATGACTCGAAGCAAAACTCTGTTGGTACCCGCTAGTTGGTTGATATTGATGCTGATATGGAGTCTATATCCAGTCATTTGAGTAGAACCATCAGCTCGAGACTCAGTATAGGGATGTGAATGAACTTGCACAGTTTTTGTATTTGTTGGACAGTTTTTCCTAAAGTGCCCAGGTTTTCCACAAGAATGACAGACATAAGAATGTGGTGGTTTGTCTGCATAAGGTGTACCACTAAACTGACTACTATGAGTATGACCTCCTTTGCTATGATCTCTTTTGTGGTCTCTTCTAGTCATCTTACCTCCAGCATTTTGATCTTTGTTTCCTCGTGGTTTATAGACACCAAATTGTTCAGTCAAGTCGTTCTCCACACGTTGAGCAGCAGCAATTGCCTCAGGAAAAGAATTGAATTCCAAGGCAGATAATTGATGACGAATCTTTGGCCTCAGGCCCATTCTGAATCTCACCATCTTATCCATAGGATCCATAACCTTGACGTATTGAGAATATTCCATAAACTTTGCATAATACTCTAGCACAGTTAAATCTCCTTGGTCCAAACGATGATATGCAGTAATCATGTTCTGGCGATGACCGGCGTTGCAATAATTTCCACGGAAAATAGCTCGAATTGTGCCCACGTCATCTCCTCAATTGGGCAATCCAATTCAAGAGATTCCCACCATACTTCAGCCATCTTCTCAAAATAGAATGTCGCGAACCCAACCATGTATTCTGCGGGAACTCCAATCACCGTAAAGTTCTTACGTATAGCTCTCAACCAATTCTCCGCATCCTGAGGGTCAACACTGCCCGAAAACATAGGTGGATTCAAACGCCCAAGTTGCATGAAAAAATTCATTCTTCGTGTCTCAGGATAAATTGTTCGTTCATTAGCTGTACGCTCAGTGGGTGCATCATGAAAAAGATTCCTAGGAGCTCTTCTCAAAGGCATTGTCGTAAATCTGAAAAATTTGTAACTTATCAAACTTCATTATTAGAAAAGGGATTCAAATAAATTTTGATTATCTAATCATTCTTCAAAAATGTTAATTGAATGTCTCTTTTCCAAAATTTCAAACTTTGAGCTCTGATACCAAAAATTCTATCACGCCCCGAAGGGTACCCGAGATAGAACGGGGAACGACCCGACCCAAAAGGGACGGACCGTCCAACCCTTTTTCACTTAGATCCAAGTAAATAAATTAAAGCGGAAGTTTTGTAAGCTCAAATCAAATAATAAAATATCCAAATGAGACATTCAATTTATATCAATCATCAATTAATGTTCCAATAAACCAAACCGCATCAAATTAGAAATAACAAAGTTCAACTAGTAGTCAACCTTAAACAATAAATTCGGTCCTTGAAAAAAAACGTGAACTTTGAGAAATCTCCGACTTTACTCCTGAACTTGGGGTTGAGGTTCGTCCTGAATATTTCCTGAAAGGGGAAGTCATTTTGGGGTGAGTCGACTAAACTCAATCGAGATATAATTTTATATTTAATAATCCATAAACAAAACAAAACATGGAATTGAGTATAATCACATATCAAATCAAAACAATAGATAATATCAGAATCAAAATCAAAATCGACACTCGGCGGTCGCAACCAATAACCCTGATCAGGTTTAGGGATTCGAAACCCAAGGATACGGTACATTCAGCTATCCTATTATCCATTTCACAATTTAATAAAACAGGCATGCTCGAATTCACAATTTCAACCAAATATTTTTAAAATAATTTTGGGCATTCATATCATAGAAAACATAAAATTAATCTCAACCTCTAACTGGACCGTTAGAAACCCACAATACCGAATAACATCCAAAGAGCCTCACCGATTTCCTAAACAATTATATCCAAGGAAAAAATCAAATATTCTTCCTTGGGTGAAACTAAAATTCCGAAATCAAACTTTGGGTTTTCTCTCACAAATAATTGATTTGGTTAGGTTTACACGGAAAATAAACGTACCTTCGAAAGAGAAGAAGCGTTTTCGTTCGGAGATAATGAAATTTGCCAAAACCCAGAGTCGATCGGCTAAGCATGGTTAGGATTTGAAGAGGATGAGTTGGGAGAGGGAGAAAATAAAAGGGGATCGGGAGAAGGGTAAAAGAAAGGAATATGATTTCCTAAATTAGAGATGGAGAGATAGGGTTCCCGTCAAAAGTATGGATAGAAAGGGAAATATGAAGTTTTTGGAATAATGAGAAAGAAATAAGGGTAGTTTGGACTTTTCCTTCCAAGAAATAAGGGTAGTTTGGACTTTTCCTTCTTTTTATTTTATTTGGGTTTTACACTATTTGTATAGACTAATAAAATGAACCATGTAACAATGTTACTCCTTATATTATTTTATTTTGGTACAATTATTTTAGACGTGCTTGGTGCTTAAAGATTAAAAAGGATTCAAGGTGATTAGAAGCAAAGAAGTGATAATTTATTTTTCTAAAATATAATTAATGTTTCAGTTTATGCACAGGCAATTTACGCATGTATATTAAGAAAGTGATAGGAAAATACGATAATGAATCATTCAATTCATATGTACTCATTGGTCGTGGGTTGTCATTATTTGCTCATCAATACGATGGCCTAGCAGCATTCCAATCCACATAAACATTATTACGTCGTTATTGTTAAATATAAGCATTTTAATGGAGCAGCCAGCGTGTAAATTCTTAGCAGACGTCCTAATTTAGTAGTCATGATTTTTAAATTACAACTAGCGCTAGGCCACCTGTTCAGCACTTATTATATCGGACAGAGTTTTGCTGGGCTTGCTATAATCACCCAGCAAGCTCGCTCCAAGACTGATAGATGGGCAGAGATGAGGTTGATAGTTTAGGTTTGCGAGCTGTTGTGATGTGCTAGCAGTTGCTGCAGCTGGTGCACCTGGTGTGCATTGAGTTTTTCTTTTCCCCTTCTCTTCGATACTCCCTTTTACTACAAAATTTTTCTTTTACATTTTTGGCTCAGCTTTCTTTCGCTTTTTCAATCTCTAATACTTTACTTTGATTGTTCTCACCAACAAGATATATTTTTTATGGGTTTTAATGCTTAATTATATATGAATATTACAAACTATTATATTTTTCATATTGTTATAAATTTGCTCTTTGCCTTATTGATGACTTTTGGCGTTTAGAATACTTTTCTAAATGCCAAAAAAAAAAATTTCTAAGTTTTCCCTCTATTCGCTCACCCTTTTGCTACAATATTTTGTTTCTAAAGTTTTCCGTCAATTTTCTTTAAAATTTTCAATCTCTAATACTTTACTTTGAGTGCTCTCATCCTCTCATTTTTATCCGATCTATAATTTCCCATTAATTCAACTAAAAATGTTTTGAATATATGTTTATGGTTTTAATGCTTAATCATATATGAATATGATGAAGTACCATTTTTTCATATTATTGATAACTTTTGGCAGTTAAAGAAAGAGGATTTCGTTGTTGTAAATAATTTTACAATGGCAAAATAATTTGTAGATTTATTATTTTTATTTTTGCAAGAATATGAAATTAGAGGTAGAACTTTTATTAGTACTCTTCATAATTCTTCTACCAACTATTTTGCAATTTTTTTGTTTAAAAAGCTTTTTCCTTGAGATATTCTGTATGACTCTCTTTTCCATCTAAGATATGTTTTTCATCTTTTGAATATAGTCATGAAAGATCAAATATTGTTTATTTTTTCAAATATTAAAATAATTATATTTTGTTTATTATATTTTCATCTTGCTAGGTAAAAATAATTGGAGTACTCGAATAATCGTGGAAAGTTTTGATTTGATAATTCTCATGAAAGACCGCTCTTTGTAATCTACTAAGAGAGAATTATATTTCTAAGAATAATCTCAAGAAAGACTAGAGGAGTTACAAATAGTCTCACTTAAAACTCAGACTCCTTGCAAATCTTATATGTACAGTACAACTATATCATTAAATAGACGGTCTAAGAAATAATAGCAGATGGAATCTAAAAAATATCAAGAATAATTTCCAATATCGTTAAAGTATAACGATCAAGAAGTAAGAGAAATTTACATTGAGAATTTCACGTGGAAACTGAAATCGGGAAAAACTACGAGTCAAGAAAGATCACACTGTAAAAAAATAAGAATTTATAATATTATTCTAGAAATAAAATATTTCAAGAAAATATTCACTAAAAGAAATTCACATCTCTTAGAACTCTAATTGTGCACAAAAGCATCATACTTATTTTTCTCTCACACTCTTTATTTTTTCTCCTTCCAAAAACACTCTCTATTTTTATCTCTCTACCCGAGAAGAACTTTGTATCTCCTCTGTATCTATTCTTCATATGCGTCTCAACATTCTCTCAACCCTCTATTTATAGAGGGAGGTGAGGATACTTATTCCTTAAAATAAGGAACGAAGGCTGCAAGAAGAAGAAAATTTCTTCTTGCAGCAAATAGACTTTTTAAAGTCTCCATTTCACGCTTAGGTTCCTCATCATTTAAGGAGGGAATCTACAAGTCTCTCTGTCCTGACTTATGATGTGGTTCTTCAATCCTACTGAGTTTTTACAGAATTCGTACTTGCTTCTTTGTCGAATCTTTGTCATCATATATGAGTCATTATCATCTGTGTGAACCTTTTCAAGATACATTTACTTGTTGTCCACGACATCTCGTATCCAGTGATACTGATGTCTATATGCTTTGACTTCGAGTGAAAGCTCAGATTCTTGTTCAAGTGTATATCACTTTGATTAACACAATATAATATATATTTATCTTGTCGATGACTCAGTCTTGTAAAAAATATTTTGCATCTACCTATGTAGTCGCAATAAAGTCAGCTTCTATCGTAGATAATGGAATGATTTTTGCTACTTAGATTGCCTTGATACAGCTCCCCCTCTAAATTTAACCAAGTATCCTATGTTGATCTTCTAGAATTAATATATTCAGCCATAACAACATCACTAGTCTACCAATAAGGGTTCTGTGCTTTCAAAGCACAAGCTGAATCTAAAAGTACCTTTAAGATACTTAAGAATCCATGCATGCTAATGCTCTTGACCAGATTTGATAGAAATTGAATGAATATTTTACAGAATGTGAAAACTTCTTTTTCTAACCATCATTTATAGTTCTTCAAAATCCTTGCTCACGGGTCAAAATTCGCTCAAATAGTGACAACCACATCCATGACCAAAGCCATTCATCTCATATATCTCTCAGTGCATGTCTTTCTCACATACATCATAAAACTTCTCTATGAGCATAAGGCTCACCAAGTAGTATAAAATATGCATGAACATGTACATGATATGCATAAGTAAAACTTTTCTTTTCTTTTTATTCTATGTTTTTCTTTCTTTTAATTTTTATACTTCTTCATCATTGGGGCTTCTTGGCAAGGAACGAGAGACCAAAAACTTGGGTCCACCTAAGAAGATAGCCAACTCGATTCCAAAGGTCGAGAGACCACAAATTTGAGTCCACCTAGTGAGACAGCCAACTCAAACCCCTGCCAATGACATTTTCATAACTTTCTCTTTCTTTCTTTTATCTTTCTCTTTCGTTGGTTATCCGAGCTCAACAAAAAAACTATTTTCATATGAAATCTCATGTATATAAATAGGTCATGACTTTCTAGAAAACATGGTGCATGAGATGCTTGTGAACATGCTCCGTATGAATGTAATCAAGCAAATAAATAATGTTCATAACACTAAAATAACGATTCATCATATCATAAACCAAATCACACTTTTCTACATCATTTTACATGTGGATATCATCTTGACATACAAACCATAAAACAACGCTAATTACCTTAGTTATCATTAGTAAGTATTTCTAGTAGCAGGTAAAATAGTGGATCACCTTCACCTCAATTACCTAAAATCGTTCACAATTTTTGGAATCAATGCTATGTTTTGAGATAGCTTCAAAATATCATAACCTAATCTATAACGACTTTGGCTCATAATTTTCCCTCCTTTTTTTTCCTCTTTTTTCAGCTGATAAAACCTCCCCCAATGCTGGGTTGTAATTTTCAATTTGGAATTTGAATTAAAGTTGCTTTGAGCATCTCCCTCTCACGGACATTTCCATCTTCAAACCGGCAGCCGGCGCACCTTCGGCCACCGTAGGTTATCTCAAAGGAATCCTCCCTCCGAGCTGGAGATTTCTTGGTGCTTCAATACTCCAGCCTTCTTCAAGGACTTTAGGGTGAGGTTGAAGGTCACAAGCTCTTCATTCCATCAATATCTTTCGTTTGGTTTTAGTTCTTTCCGCCGGCAGATTTCCGGCCACCACCAAAAACACCGTACTGTTCCATTATATTCCGACCGATCCATCCACGTGATTTCCTTCATTTTTGGAGGACTATCACCTATCTTCTTTCCAGAGTTTCACTCAAAATTTCAGCCCTAAACTAGATCGCATCATTGAGTTATCACCGTCCGAATTCCAGTCCCGATTCTGGAATTATCGGATTATCGTTTTTCCATTTATCCTAACCTGATTCTCCCAGTTCCTAAATCTAATCCCCCTCCATTCCATGTCACATAAACCCTCTCACCCCAATCTACCGTCCCTCCAAATTTCAGCTTCTAACCCTGTATTCCGCCAAAGATCTGGTCGAAGACATTTGATCCTAATTGTCCTTCACCCGAACCAACCTTTCCCATTTTTCCCCTCTTTTCTCTCTCCATTTCTCCTTAACCGACCCAACCACTATTCCCATAGCACATCAGAAATGTAGCCCATCGCTCAAGGTTTCCAGAGAGTCGTATAATGTTCAAATCAAACACTGTTTGCTCTATCAAATGATGCAATCACAAAGAGCCCATATCCCAGAAGAGCCTTACCCGGGAAAAACGCTTTCCTAATTTTAAAGCCACAAGCCTGAAGACATTGGTCCAAGGCCAATTACAAGGGATAAGGATGCCTTACTCTAAGCCTCTTAAATGTGTTTGCTTTGTGTGTCAGCTTTACATACCTACTTTTAGGGTTAGGGTTTGCAAAATTGTTTTCCCATTTGGTTTCCATGGGTAAGCCATGGGTATCCATGGGTAAGCAATGGGTTTCATGAGATTTGTTGGTTTGTGGGTTTATGGTTTTAGTTTTTGGGTTATTGACATCTATTTCTCTTGGATCGCTGATATTACCGAGAGAGGCATCATAGACAAGTTTGGAGAGGTCCAATGACATGCCCACCTTTGTCCTTTTGTGGTGTGTCAAATCGAGTAAAGGTGTGTTGTTGCCCTCCGATTGCCCTCCTCATTCTCTGATACTAGAGTGGGTTTAAGTCCTCTTTGTTAGGTATTTTGAAGGAGTTTTAGATTATAGAAAAATCGTGCTTCAAGCATTCTATTTGGTTGTATTTTTCGGCACCCAAGACTCGGCCTCACGTGAGTAACATCCGGCAACAAGAGTTATCCTTTAGTGTTGGCTTCCCTTCCGAGCTAGGAGAGCTAAACCTTGCTGCATTTCTTCAGCCACAATCATGGTCTTTAGGGTAAGAGTTTGATCCCTCAGCTTTCCCTGCATCCCGGCTCCTTTTCTCTAGTACTTCTGTCCAACTCCTTTGATCACATTTTTGTAGCAAGCTTTTGAGTTTATCTATGTAACCTGCTCTGATACCAATTGTAGGATCGTGTTTAACCTAAAGGGGGGGGGGGTGAATTAGGTTAATAGATATTTTATAAGTTTAGTATAAATTCTTCGTTTATCTCTTAAAATTTATTTATCTATTAAATGACTAAGCACAAACAATAATTAAAAAGTTTAAGAGAAAGAAGGATAACACTGAGCTTGTTAACGCGGTACTGCCAACCTTGCCTACGTCCGCGCTTCAAGGTTCCTCCTTGAAGATCTTTCCGCTCTTCCTTGAGCTTTACTATGATTGACTTCCGGGTGTCAATCAAACCTTACATATGACTCTTCTTTCTGAGAGGCGTCACCCCTTTACAATTTATCACAAGTAATAACTTGAAGTTTTTGAGAATAAATTGAAACTACTCTCTCGATCACAATGAGAATGATCTTATGATTTACAATGAGGAGAGAGTAAAGAGAAAAGCTAACTCGAAATTTTGGCAGAGTTTGGACGTGCTTTTCTCTCTCTAAAAATCGGCTTTTGCTTTTGGTTTCTCGTCTCCAATTTATAGATTTCCGTTTGTCAGACTTCGGAGCTGTCGACATATCTTCGAGGGCTGTCGACATAGAGATAGCTGTTAAGACTCATAAGAAAGTAGCCGTTGAAGAATTTTCCTGTCGTTGGTTTTGACCGGTCGACATGTCATTATAGCTGTCGACATAACTTCAGTATCTTTGTAGTTCTTCGGTCGACATATACTCTTTGCGGTCGACATAAAAAACTGTCTGGAATTTAGCCGGTCGACATAAGTTCTTCAACTGTCGACATAACTTCGGTATCTCGAAGTTCTTCGGTCGACATCTACTCTTGGTGGTCGACATGGAAAACTCTCTGTTATTTGGCCGGTCGACATACGTTCTTTAACTGTCGACATAGGAGATTCTCTGTTGTTTGGACGGTCGACATAAGTTCTTGAACGGTCGACATAACTTCAGTGTCTCTAAGTTCTTCGGTCGACATCTACACTTGGTGGTCGACATGTAAAACTTTCTGTTATTTTTCCGGTCGACATAAGTATCGTCCGGTCGACATACGCTCCAATGTCTTGAACTTTGATTGTCGGAAGCCGGTCGACATACTTAATAGACGGTCGACATATGATCCTTCTCTGGATTTTAAGAGGTCGACATATGTTGCGTCCGGTCGACATACGATCCTTCTCTGGATTTTAAGCGGTCGACATATGTTGCGTCCGGTCGACATACGATTCTTCTCTGGATTTTAAGCGGTCGACATATGTTGCGTCCGGTCGACATACGATCCTTCTCTGGATTTTAAGCGGTCGACATATGTTGCGTCCGATCGACATACGATCCTTCTCTGGAACTTCAATTGACTTCAATCGGTCGACATACTTGATAAATGGTCGAGATATGATTCTTCTCTGGTCTTTAAACAGTCGACATACGTTCTTACCTGTCGACATAAGTTGCTTCTACGAGCCTAGCTGCACTTGCTAAAACTTCAATTTTATCTTACATAGTTATCATCAAAAATAATTGATTGCTTTAAAACCTTTTAAAGCTAACAATCTCCCCCTTTTTGATGATGACAAAACTATTCATGCATGTTTGAAAGATAAAAAAAAATTTTCTCCCCCATAATCTATGCATGCATTATAGACATTCAAAATATTCAAAGCTCCCCCATACATAGACACTTATTCTCCCCCATTGACATTATCAAAAAAATCAAGGAGAAAATAACAGTAAAGCACAAAGATAGGATGGACAAATAAGCACATTGAATCACACATACAACAAAATTGTTTATGAAGAAAAGCTAAGATTCAAAGTCTCAAAAAAAAATTAAAACTAAAAACTACTTTAGATATCCTTGTCTCCTCTTAATGCCTCGTCATCTAAGGATGGAAAAGTAATCGGTGAGAGGGATGGGGAATCAAGAACTTGAGTTCCAGTGGAGGAGGGAATCAACACTGTCCCTTCTTCAGGAAGATGCTCTTTGTCCGGATCACTAACCGGTGTGACATTTGGCTCAGCGGAAAAAGGAGTAGGTCGTGCTGAAGGTCTTGAATCATCCTTTTCATGTTCTTCTTCGTCTTCATAGTCTTCGTCCCAAGCATCAACTTGTTTCTGGAGTTTATCAACCTTATGATGTAAGGACTCAACTGAGGATGCTAAGTTTGAGATGAGTCCTGTGAGCATATCAAATCGTTCCTCAATCATGGAGGAAGAGGATTGCTTCTCACGAGCAGGCCTATGCTCTGGGGGAATGTGAAGCTCTTCTGATGTCAAGGGAGGGTCATTTCTTGAAGAGGAGGTGTTAGACTTGGGTGGCATGTTTTTCTTGTAATGCCAAATGTCATCATCATCCTAGGCTAATCCCATCCTTGCAAGTGTGGAGGCATAATAAATATCAAGGTGCCTGACTTCGATGAATGAAGTTGAAGGAGGAAACTGAACACCTTGTTGGGAGAAGATCTCCATTAGGAGGAGATTGAATGACAGGGACTTAGATGCCACATCCAGGACATCAAGCATTCGCTTCATGATAATGTATCCGACATTGAAGCGTCGCCGATGGAAGAACATGTAGAGAACATACAGCTCCATGTTGCTGATATGGTCTCTATCTCCGCCTTTGGGCAGCAGGTTATAGGTAATGATGTGGTGTACTAGGCGTGCAGTTATATTGAGATCCCTTGCCTTTGGTTTGTACGGAACATTCGTTGGATCCTTGGCAATTAATCGCAAGAAATCTCGATAATCTGAGCACTTAACTAGTGAGGATTCCTTCCCTTGCTCATAGTATTTATCAGTGAATTCGTTAGATGTACACTTGAGCATTGTGTTCAAGGAGTCAGCAGTAATTCTTATAGGATATCCTAACACATAGCTCTTAAGGGCGAAAGGATGAGGGATTGAGTGCAAATTTGCGTAAAATAAACGAATTGCTTCCTCATTGTAAGAACACTCTACTCAGATAATCCGTGTATTCAGAGATATCAATCCCTGCTATTCCATGTGATAAGAACACTCTACTCAGAATTAGAGGTTTTGATTGAAAGTATTGAGTATACCTCTCTTGAGCCTTTTCGTTTCGTAATAAACGCTTATCCATGGACGGAGGAAGAGTTTCTGAGGGTTTGTCTGACTGTGAAGTTCGTTTCCTCTTGGTCGGAAGTTTAGAAGTTGAAGCCATTGATCTTAGGGAGGCTTAGGATCTAAGACACGGAGAGAGGTTTGTTCCTAGTGGAGTCGCCAAAGAGAAAACTCGAGTGAGAGGGTGTTCAAAACTGAAGTTCACCCGCGGGAAGGGTTTTAAAAGTGTATTTCCGGTCGACCAAAACATAATTATGTCGACCGTTCCATGACAGAATCGAAGGTCCTGTCGACATATACGAGGTTATGTCGACATCTTTTTAGATAGAGCCAAACATCCTGCCGACATATACTTATTTATGTCGACAGCTGTCACAGAATATCAGAGCAATAAGAAAATGATGTTTTTAAACACGATCAACCCGAATAATCCCTATCCTAGTTCTAATTCCAACAAATGTCTTCTCATCCAAGGATTTTGTTAATATGTCTGCTAATTGATCACAAGACTTGACAAATTCCAAAACAATATCCCCTTTTTGAACGTGATCTTTGATAAAATGATAACGAATTTCTATGTGCTTGGTTCTTGAGTAAAGGATTGGGTTCTTCGAAATGTTAATGGCACTCGTGTTGTCACACAAGATAGGAATTTTAGAGAATCTTAGGTTGAAGTCCTCTAGAGTTTGCTTCATCCAAAGCATTTGAGCACAACAACTACCGGCTGCGATATATTCGCTTTCGGCAGTTGAAAGAGCAACTGAATTTTGCTTCTTTGAAAACCAGGAGACTAAGGACTCTCCTAAAAATTGACAAGTACCACTTGTACTTTTCCAATCCACTAGACTACCTGCATAGTCTGCATCGGAATATCCTAACAAATCAAGAGAGACTCCTTTTGGATACCATAATCCTAAGTCGAATGTGCCAATTAGATATTTGAAAATTCTTTTTACGGCATTCATATGAGATTCTTTAGGAGCCGCTTGAAATCTACCACATAGACAGACACTAAAAAGGATATCTGGACGGCTAACGGTTAAATACAAAAGAGATCCAATCGTACCACGATATTTCTTAATATCCACACCTTTACCATTTTCATCTTTGTCCAATCTTGTTGTGGTACTCATGGGAGTTTTAGATGATTTACAGGAGTTTAATCCAAATCTCTTGAGGAGTCTCTTGACATATTTCTCTTGACAAATGAATGTTCCATTTAAGGATTGCCTAATTTGAAGACCTAAGAAAAATCTAAGTTCCCCCATCATGCTCATTTCAAATTCTTCTTGCATGAGGAAAGAAACGTTATCGCACATAGATTTATTAGAGGCTCGAAAAATGATATCATCTACATAAATTTGATCAATAAGCAGGTCCTTCCCTTTATGTTTAGTAAAGAGGGTCGAATCGATTTTTCCCATGTTGAACTCTCTTTCCAAGAGAAAATTCTTTAACCTATCGTACCAAGCACGAGGGGCTTGTTTAAGACCATAGAGTGCTTTGTGAAGTTTGTAGACATGATCTAGCTTATCAAAGATTTCAAAGCCCAAGGGTTGTTCTACATATACTTCTTCCATTATATATCCGTTTAAGAAAGCACTCTTAACATCCATCTGAAAAAGAATGAAGTCTTTGTGACAAGCATAGGCTAGTAGCATCCGAATTGACTCCATTCGGGCTACTGGTGCAAAGGTTTCCTCAAAATCAATTCCTTCTTCTTGGTTATAACCTTTAGCAACCAACCTAGCCTTGTTTCTAACAACTACACCATTTTCATCTAACTTGTTTTTGAAAACCCATTTAGTTCCGATGATGGTGCGGTCTTTAGGCCTAGGGACCAATTCCCAAACTTGGTTTCTCTCAAATTGATTTAGTTCCTCTTGCATGGCCATTAACCAATTTTCATCCAAAATGGCCTCATCGAATTTCTTAGGTTCTACTTGAGAGATAAAAGCTACGTTAGCACATAGGTTTCTAAGAGAGCTTCTAGTTTTTACTCCTAAATTAGGATCACCTACAATGTCCTCTATGGGATGACTTTTGGAATACCTCCATTCTTTAGGTAAGCCATCATTGACTGCCCTAATTGGTTCTAATTCTAGAGAACTTGGAGGACTTTCCGAAGGGACAACATCTAAAGAATTTTTCTTACTCTCATCTAGGCTCAAGGATTCCATTTCTCTTTCCAAATCAATATTTGGATTTTGATTCTCTACAAGAGGTGAGGATTCGTCAAAAGAGACGTTCATTGATTCTTCAACCACTAGAGTTCTTTTGTTGAAAACTCTATAAGCTTTACTAGACAAGGAGTATCCAAGGAAAAGACCTAGATCTGTCTTTGAGTCAAATTTTCATAGATTGTCCTTTGTATTTAGGATAAAGCACTTGCATCCAAAAGGCCTAAAATATTTAACACTGGGGGATTTTCCTGACCAAAGCTCATAGGGAGTCTTTTCTAAGATAGGGCGGATTGAGACTCAATTTATTGTGTAGCATGCTGTAGCTACAGCTTCCGCCCAGAAGTATTTGGGGAGAGAGTTTTCATTGAGCATTGTCCTAGCAGCTCTTGAAGAGATCTATTCTTTCTCTCAACTACTCCATTTTGTTGAGGAGTTCTAGGAGATGAGAAATTATGATTGATTCCATTTTTAAGACAAAGGAGCTCAAAATTCTCATTTTCAAATTCTCCTCCATGATCACTACGAATAGATATTATGGAGAGATTCTTTTCATTTTGAACTCTCTTCCTAAAAGATGCAAAAGTCTCAAAAGATTCATCCTTAGATCTAAGAAAGTATACCCATGTAAATCTTGAAAAATCATCAACAATTACAAAGGCATAATGCTTGCCACCTAGGCTAGCTACTCTAGAGGGACCAAAAAGATCTAAATGAAGGAGTTGAAGAGGTTTGTCGGTTGAAATAACCGATTTAGGAGAGAATGAGGATTTTGTTTGTTTCCCCATTTGACATGCGTCACACATTCTATCCTTCTCAAAATAGATCTTTGGAAGGCCTCTAACTAAGTTTTTCTTAGCAATCTTGGCTAAGGTATCCATACTAACATGGCCTAATCTCCTATGCCATGCCCAACTATCTAGAGGGGATGTCGCACTAAAACATTTTTCATCAAGACATGCAACATTATTCAAATCAATTGTATAAATATTTTCAGTTCGATATCCAATGAATAATATTTTACTACCAGAAAAATCTTTTATTTGGCATGATTTGGATTAAAAAATTACCTTATATCCCTTATCACAAAGTTGACTAATGCTTAGAAGATTATGCTTTAAACCGTCAACTAGAAGAACATTTTCAATAATAGGAGAAAAAGGGTTACCGATATTGCCAATACCAATTATCTTCCCTTTTTGATTTCCTCTAAATGAGACATTCCCATTCTTTTTCTTGATAGAGCTGAACTTGGGGGGGTCTCCCGTCATATGCCTCGAACAACCACTGTCGAGGAACCACAGATTCTTTGCAAGGGAGCCTTCCACCTACACAGCAAATCAAACATGTTTCTTAGGTACCCAAACCATTTTGGGTCCTAGAGAGTTAGAATTAGTTCCTTTGGGAACCCATTTCTCGACAACTTTTGTTTTTCTAACTTTTAAATTTACAGGACAAGTAAAGGATTGATGTCCTAGTTTATTGCATTTGTTGAAAGCACTAGATTTCACAAAGAAGTTCTTGTATTCCTTCTTCTTAGTATGTGATTCATAACTTATACCAGCTCTTTTAAGAGTTACTCTTTGACTTCCTAAGAGCATGTTCAAGTTCTTGCTACCGTTAGTGAACTTTAGAACAATACCTTTCAAATCATTATTTTCAATTTTTAATCTACTTATTTCACTTTCCAAGGGATTAACTTTATTTTCATGCTCTTTTTCTAACAAGGCATGTTCCTTTTTCAATTTCTTATACTTGGATTTCAAGATATTGAAATCATTAAATAAATCATTGAAAGCATCAAAAAATTCATTATCCTCATCAGAATTTTCTAAGTCACTTAAGGAGTCAAGTACCTTGTCCTCCTTAGCCATGAAGCACATGTTAGCTACCTCTTCGTCTTCGGATGAGGAGCTTGAAGAGTCACTGTCATCCCAAGTCGCTTTCATGGCTTTCTTTTTGTACATCTTGGGGTGTTTCTTGATCCTTGGACATTCAGACTTGTAATGTCCTGGCTTTCCGCATTCATAGCACTTGATCTCTTTTTCTTCTTCCTTGGAGTGCTTTTCTTTTCTTGGGAATTCTTTTGCATTCATTCTTTTCCTTTGAATGAACCTTTTGAATTTTCGTGTTATGAGGGCGACGTCCTCATCATCCTCTTCATCACTCTTGCATTCGCCTTGATTGCTGGAGGATGCCTTGAGAGCGATGTCTTTTCTTCTAGGAGGTTCCTTCTCCTTAATCTCCTCTTTCCATTAGCCTTCATCGTGATCTCATGAGTCATGAGAGATCCGATGAGCTCCTCAACCTTCAGAGTCTTGAGGTCTTTAGCCTCTTGAATTGCAGTTACCTTTGGTTGCCAAGTCCTCGGAAGAACTCGAAGAATTTTCCAGACACATTCTTCGTCTGTATAAACTTTGCCAAGTACTTTCAACCCATTAGTAATGTTAGTGAAACGAGTAAACATAGAACTAACCATTTCATCAGTATGCATAGAAAATAGTTCATATTCATGTACAAGCATACTTAGCTTATTTTCCTTTACTTGGTTAGTTCCCTCATGGGTAACTTCAAGTAATCGCCAAATTTCTTTAGCATTGTCACACCCTTGTACTCTATTAAATTCATCCCCATTTAGAGCACAGTACAAGGTGTTCATTGCTTTGGCATTTAGACTTAATTTTTTTAAGTCGTTCTCGTCATATTCAATACTAGGTTTAATTGGTATGTGTGGACCATTCTCAATTATGTTCCATACACTATAGTCCATAGCTTGGACAAAAATTCTCATCCTAGTTTTCCAATAAACATAGTTATTTCCATCAAAAAGTGGGGGTCTAGTGATTGATTGTCCCTCAGTGTGTGAGTTGTTCATAGAGAAGGCCATTTAAAAATGATCACACACGAGTTTAACTTATAGAAACTATCTATGTAACCTGCTCTGATACCAATTGTAGGATCGTGTTTAACCTAAAGGGGGGGGGGGGGAATTAGGTTAATAGATATTTTATAAGTTTAGTATAAATTCTTCGTTTATCTCTTAAAATTTATTTATCTATTAAATGACTAAGCACAAACAATAATTAAAAAGTTTAAGAGAAAGAAGGATAACACTGAGCTTGTTAACGCGGTTCGGCCAACCTTGCCTACGTCCGCGCTTCAAGGTTCCTCCTTGAAGATCTTTCCGCTCTACCTTGAGCTTTACTATGATTGACTTCCGGGTGTCAATCAAACCTTACATATGACACTTCTTTCTAAGAGGCGTCACCCCTTTACAATTTATCACAAGTAATAACTTGAAATTTTTGAGAATAAATTGAAACTACTCTCTCGATCACAATGAGAATGATCTTATTATTTACAATGAGGAGAGAGTAAAGAGAAAAGCTAACTAGAAATTTTGGCAGAGTTTGGACGTGCTTTTCTCTCTCTAAAAATCGGCTTTTGCTTTTGGATTCTCGTCTCCAATTTATAGATTTCCGTCTGTCAGACTTCGGAGCTGTCGACATATCTTTGAGGGCTGTCGACATAGAGATAGCCGTTAAGACTCATAAGAAAGTAGCCGTTGAAGAATTTTCCTGTCGTTGGTTTTGACCGGTCGACATGTCATTGTAGCTGTCGACATAACTTCAGTATCTTTGTAGTTCTTCGGTCGACATATACTATTTGCGGTCGACATAAAAAACTGTCTGGAATTTAGCCGGTCGACATAAGTTCTTCAACTGTCGACATAACTTCGGTATCTCGAAGTTCTTTGATCGACATCTACTCTTGGTGGTCGACATGGAAAACTCTCTGTTATTTGGCCGGTCGACATACGCTCTTTAACTGTCGACATAGGAGATTCTCTGTTATTTGGACGGTCGACATAAGTTCTTGAACGGTCGACATAACTTCAGTGTCTTTAAGTTCTTCGGTCGACATCTACACTTGGTGGTCGACATGTAAAACTTTCTGTTATTTTTCCGGTCGACATAAGTATCGTCCGGTTGACATACGCTCCAATGTCTTGAACTTTGATTGTCGGAAGCCGGTCGACATACTTAATAGACGGTTGACATATGATCCTTCTCTGGATTTTAAGAAGTCGACATATGTTGCGTCCGGTTGACATACAATCCTTCTCTGGATTTTAAGCGGTCGACATATGTTGCGTCCGGTCGACATACTATCCTTCTCTGGATTTTAAGCAGT
This sequence comes from Begonia fuchsioides, assembly GCA_003255005.1. Lineage (NCBI taxonomy): Eukaryota > Viridiplantae > Streptophyta > Magnoliopsida > Cucurbitales > Begoniaceae > Begonia > Begonia fuchsioides. The sequence goes on from QAOC01046913.1 coordinate 472,660, forward strand.
CGACATACGATCCTTCTCTGGAACTTCAATTGACTTCAATCGGTCGACATACTTGATAAACGGTCGACATATGATTCTTCTCTGGTCTTTAAGCGGTCGACATACGTTCTTACCTGTCGACATAAGTTGCTTCTACGAGCCTAGCTGCACTTGCTAAAACTTCAATTTTATCTTACATAGTTATCATAAAAAATAATTGATTGCTTTAAAACCTTTTAAAGCTAACATGAAGCCCTATGACCTATATCAAAAGCCCATAACACAAATCCCTACATCAAAATTCCAAAGACCAAACCTCTAGGCCATAAGCCCAAAGCCTTAAGCCCTACGTCCTAAGCGATAAGCCATATGCCATAAGTCCTAAGCCCTATGCCCAAAACCCAAAAGTCTTAGCACAAAGCTGTATGCTCTAGTCTCTTAACCCTAAGCCTAAAAAGCTCTATATCCTAATCCTAAAGGCCTTACTAGGCCTAAAGCCATAACCCTTACATTCATAGCCCTAAACCCAAAGCTCAAAGCCCAAAACGCTAAGCCCAAAGCCCTAAACTCAAAGACCCACACCATTTGTAACACCCGTTTTTTTTTTTTTTTTTTTTTTTAAATACACATACTAACTTTTCACAATTAAGATAAACTCGTCAATTTGAAATCCTTGAGATAAAATACAGCGGAAGACTTTCCTTTAACTTCATCAAAATCAATTACATTCGAAATAAGTAATCCAAAACATACTTATACTTTAACATTAAACCAAGTTATTACAAAACAGTTATAACTAAACATAATATTGTACATTAGTTTTTAAACAAAACATTTTCCATTTACATGAGCCACCGACCGGTCAAAATCGCACTAACAGCCACAAACTTCAACGATGGACGTACTTCACCACCTCGAGCATCTATCAGCGGTAAGTAAAACCCACGGTATTTGTTTCATCACCTACATTACAAAGTTAATTTAATGAGCCTAACGCTCAGTAAGTTAATCCATAATAATGCAACATTTATGAGACC
>QAOC01046913.1:474619-488373 GCA_003255005.1 Begonia fuchsioides
GAAATAACTAAGCTCTCCACTTCACTTCTCTTGAAGTCACTCTCTTTTTCCCTAACAAAACTTCATTTCTATCTCACAAAACTTCTTTTCTTTCTCAAGCTCTCTTCTCCTTGAGTTAGAGCACGAAAGCTAGAGAGAAAAGGGGGAAGAAATCGTGGATGGAAGTAAGAGTGGCAACCCATGCCTCTTTTATGTCATTTATTAAACAAAATCAATCTTCCTCCTACATCCACCAATAACATTTCTCCAAGTTTTTTGGCTGCCCATGCATGGATGCTTATGTCGACCGCTCGTTCGTTATGTCGACCGAACTTGTTTCCCGAGAGTAACTTATGTCGACCGCTCGTTCGTTATGTCGACCGAACTTGTTTTTGTGTCGACCCCTCCAAAAATCCTGGGGTCGACATAAACGCTTTACCGTTTCCATACACTGACTTGAGATACCCATAACCTTTTCTACATAACTCTGAATCGAGTGATTCTAACGACTACAAATCACTCTAAGAGTCTACTTTAACTCTTATGAAGGTCATAAACTCTAATTCGTGATACAATTTGACCTAACAACCAAAACAAAAATGGACTTCAAATAAACACTTTTCATTTAAAAGTCTAATTTCTCAAAATAATAATGAGGGTTGTTACACCATTAGCCTTAAAGCCTTATCCTTAAGTTTAAAGCCTTATGGCCCAATCCTTACAAACTATGCCCAAAGACTGAATCCCTAAGCCTTGAGCCCAATGGCCAAAGCCCTAAGTCCTAAGACCAAAGCCCAAAGCCCAAAGCTCTAACCCCTAACCTTAAATACCTATGTCCTTCCCCAAAGCCAAAAGCTAAAAGCCCAGAGCGCAATGTCCTAAGCCATATGCCCAAAGCCCAAAGCCCAAATTCCTAAGCGCTGAGCCCTTAGCCCTAAGCCATAACCCGAAAGCACTAAGCCCAAAGTCGTAAGCCATAGGCCTTAAGCCAAAAGCTTTAAGCTTGAAGCCCTAAATCCTAAAGTCCTATGCTCTAAGGCCTACCCACTAAGCCGTAAGCCCTAAGCCTTGAGCTTTAAGCAATAAGTCTTCAGCACATAGCCATAAGACAAAAACCAAAAGCCCAAAGCCATAAGCCTAAAACGTTAAGCCCTAAGCCCTAAGCCCTAAGCTTAAAGTCTGAAGCCCAAAGTCGTAAGCCCCAAGCTCTAAGCCCAAAGCCTTGAAAGCTAAATCATAAGTGCTAAGCCCAAGGACTTAAATTCTAATATATAACTCAAATGGCCAATGACCAAAGCCTTAAGCCTTAAGCCTGAAGCCCTAATCCCTAAGTCCTAGACCCTATGCCCTGAGCCCTAGCTAATAAGCACTAAGCCCTAAGCCCAAATGCAAAAGCCCAAATCCTTAAGCCCCGAGCAAAAAGTCGGAAGCCTAATCTATATGTCCTAAGCCCTAATTCTTAAGCCCTACTCACAAAGGCAAAGCCTGAAGCCCTTATTCTTAAGCCTTAAACCTTATGCCCAAAGCCCTGAGCACTAAGACCTTAGATCAAAACCCAAATCCCTAAACCCTTAGCTCAAAGCCTAGACCCCTAAGCCCTAATCCCTAATCTACATGCCCTAAGCTCTAAGCCCTAAGGCAAAACAAGTAACTGCTAAGCCCTATTCCCTAAGCACTAAGCCTAAACCCTGAACCCTAAGCCCTAAGCACTAAGCCCTAAGCCCATAGCCCAAGACTAAAGCCATAAGCACTAAGCGCAAAACACTATGCTTAAGCCCTAAGCCCTATGCCCTATGCCTTAAACCCATAGCCCAAACCACAAAACCCTTAGCCTAAAGCTGTAAGACCTAAGCCCTAATCCCTAAAATCTAAATCGTAAGTGCCAATCATAAAGCCCTAAGCTCTAATACATAACTCTAAAGTCATAAGCCCAAAGTCCTATGACCTAAGCCCAAAGCAAAAAGCCTTAAGCCCTGACCCCTAAGACCTAAGACCTAAGACCTAAGACTAAGCCTTAGCCCCTTAGCCATGAGCTCAAAAGTGTTAAGCCCAATGCCTTTAGCCCTAAGCCCTAGGCCCTTGCCCAAAAGCTCAAAGCCTTAATCACTAAGCACTAAGCCTAAAGCCCGATGCTCGAAGCCTCAACCCTTAAAGCTAAGAGCCAAAAGCCCTAAGCCCTAATCCTAAGGCCTAAAAAATAAGCCCTAAGCCCTAGTCCCTAAGCCCTAAGAGCTAAACCATAAATGGTAAGCTCAAAGCTATAATCCCAAAGCCCTAAGCTATAATAAAAACTAAATCCAAAGTCAAAAGCCAAAAGACCTATGTCGTAAGACCAAAGCCCAAAGCCCTAAGCCATAAGCCCAAATCCTTAATCCCTAAGTGCAAAGAAACAAGCTCCTAGCCCTAATCCGTAAGCATTAACCAATACCCTAAAGCCCTCAGCCCTAATCCTGAAGCCTAGAGACCTATACCCTAACCCGAAGCCCTAAGCCCATGCCTAAGCCCAAAGCTCTACATCCTAAGCCCTTAGCCCTAAGTCCTAAGAACAAAGTTGTATGCCTTAAGCACTAAGCCCTCAACCGTAAGCACGGTCCTAAGCCCAATACCTAACTCTAATGCTTTCAAGCACTATGCCATAAGTTCTAATTCCTAAACACAATTCTCTATGCCTTGAGCCGAAAGTTCATAGCCGAAAGCCTTAAGCTCTCAGCTGTTAGCCCAAAGGTTAAAGGCCTAAGCTAAAGACATATTATGTCCTAGGCCTTAAACTTTAAGCCCAAAGCCCTAAGCCTTATGTCATAACTAAGCCATAAGCCCTAATTCCAAATCCATAAACCCTAAGCCCTAAGCCTGCTCAAAGCCTAAATATCTATGGCAAAAGCCCTAATCTCTAAGTAAAAAGCAATACCCCTAACCCTAAAGCCCTAGCCCAATGCCCTAAGCCCTAAACCAAAAGCTCAAAGCCCAAAGCCCAAAGCCCTAAGGCCTAGCCCCTAGGTCCTAACATTTAAGCCCTAAACCCTAGTGAAAAGCTTCAAGAATGGAAAGGGGAACAAAATGGGCTTTGGGTCAGAAATAAGCAAAGAAACAGGCCGAAAATGGGTGTTTTGAGGAAGGTGGTTCTCGGGTTGCATACAAATTTTGCAACCAAGATTCGGAGGGGTTGTTTGGGAACTAAAGAAGAGCTCAAACTCCAAAAATGGGGTGAAAGCCTGGGGGAATCGGGAGTTATGCAGAGGAGAATATCGGGTGTCAAAAAGGGGGTTATCGGAAAAAAGGATGGGGTTGATCGGAAAATGGGACGTAACCGGAGATGGAGAAGAGCTAATGGGGATAACACGCTTACCCTAAGACCATGGGAGAGTGGTTGAAGTCGTGTAGCATGGCCTAGCTTACCCTAGCTTGGAAGGGAAGCCAAAACCTTGAAGGATGCTCTCGGGATCGCCATATATTACTCACCTGAGAGCCGAGTCTTGGTGGTCAGAATTCGGCCAAGGAAGAAGATCCAAAGGACTCTTTTAGATTGAAAATAAACACAATGTTCGGTGACAAGGGAGTTTTAATCTCCTTCACATGAGAGAGAAGCACACTAATCGGATGGCATCCAAGGGCTTACCCGATTTGGTGTGGCACAGAACAAAGGTGGAAAGGACCACCCAAGGGGAACCAAGTGAGAGTGGTCCCCAAAATTGGTCCCCGTCCAACAGGCTTCCATTCTAATTCCCTCTAAATTTAAAACCCATGCAAAAGATAAAACTCACACCAAACCCATGGAAATTCACACCAAACCCATGCCAAACCCATAAAACCCTAAATAATTGTGTCTGCGAAATTAAAAAGGCATCAAATAAAGCTACAAAAATAGATGGCCGATTGGGTTTGAGCCATGCTCCATGGGGCTTGACCTATACCCGACCTAGACCCGGCTTGTACCCAGGTCCTCCTCCTCCTTTGCTTCGGTTTTGCACTTCCTTTCATGGTGTTCCAAGCTCGAAGATGTCTTGATCTTGACCTCCTTTTCCAAGACTTCCCATGTGAGGAGTGATGTGCAATGCCGGGGTGGTTTGTACGTCGGAATGTAAGGGTGTGCGCGCGAGATAGATTGACTCGGGCGTTTGGTGAACGGTGATTGGGATGGTCGATAATGTGGGGTTTTGCGGAAGCTAGAAGGTAGAAATAGTGAGATGGCACGGTGAATATGATCGGATGATCGGGAAGGTTGATGATAGCTCGGGAATGGTGCGGATTATGGATGAATCGGAAGATGAAGGTGATGTCGAACGATTTGGACGCTTGAGCAATCAAAGGATCCAAATCGGTAGAACTTGGAAAAAGCTCGGATATGACGCACTGAGGTTTCGACAAGGGGTGACGGAAGCTTGGCCGGATGCGACTCACCGGAGAAGTAACGTCGTTTGAGGGAATTATCAAAAAGGCTCAAAGCACTTGTATTGATAAAAATTCACTTAGTAAACAAGTAGGTCTAATGTTCTTTAAATAGACAAAAACAAAAACGAAAATCTAGAGAACTAGTAATCTCAAGCCATCGGATGAATTGGACGTCTAGGATGATTTGGCACGTGGATCCCGGAGGAGCATCGTGGTTCGGGTGCATTGCGTCATGGGTGCGCTGTCGGGCGCGCTGGCGGGTGCGCTCGGCCGTGGCAACGTATCTCCGAGAATCATGGGATTTTGTGCGTGCGAATCCCCCCAAATCCTCTTGGTTGTTTTTTTTCCAGCTAAGGGATCTCGTCCATGAAGATTTGAAACGAACGAACTTGAAGGATGCATTGGGCTTCCTTGAGTGTTGCATGGGCCTCGGCCTCGGCTGGGTCTTGGGCTGTAAATCCGTCCACTTGATGTCTAGGCTTGATCCTCTTCATTCTCTAAGTCTCTAAGTGCTGAAGGGAAATGTGGCGCTCGGCCACTTATTGAAGATGGCCGAGACCCTAATGGGTCTCGACGTGGGCCGCGTCACGTGGCCCCAATAGATCCGATGATGGTGCGTGTCGTGGTCTTGTGTCTTGCGTCATGGGCCGCCTCGTCCGGCCCGGCATGTGCGTTCCAGGTGAACGCTGTGGTCGTCGGCCCGGTGTGTGCAGTCAAGCTCGTGTGTCCCGCGACATGGGCCGCCATGTCTTGCCCGGTGTGTGCTGTCAAGGTCACGGCGTGTGTGGTCAAGGTCGCGCACCCCGCGTCATGGGCCATGTCCGGTCTGGCGTGCGTGGCCAAGGTTGCGTCCAGCCAGTGATGGAAGTCTTGGGCTTTTCTTGGTCATTCTCCGTGGGTGACTCCGAGGTTATTTTTCCTAAAAAATGAGCACACAAATGAGCAAAATTGGCCGTGCTCCTCGGCGCTAGATTGGTGATGTTCTCCCGTTGCACATCAAGGAGATGTTTGGGTTGCTCCAAGTCTTTCGGGGTTGGTTCCTTCATAGTTATTTTGTGCTCATCATTACTACAAAAAGAGCAAATTGATTAGAAAACATATTAGCTCGGCATGTCACCTAGCCCCTAGGTCCTAAGCTTTAAGCCTTAAGCTCGTAGTCTTAACCCTTAAACTCAAAGCACTAAGCCCTAAGCCCAAATACCTATGCCTTAAGCCCAAATACCTATGCCCTAAAACCTAAGCCAAAAGCATAGAGCCCTAAGCCTTAAGCCTTATGACCTAAGCCCTAAGCCATAGGTCTACAACTCAAAGCCCAAATCCCTTAGCCCTAAGTCCAAAGGCCGTTGCCTTATGACCTAAGTCATAGGCCCTAAGCTCTAAGCTCTAAGCCTTATGTCTTAATCCCTAAGCCCTAAGCTTTATGACTTATCCCTAAGTGGTAAGCCTAAGCCTAGAGCCGTAATCTCAAAGCCCTAATCCAAAAGCCCAAAGTACTAAGCCTTAAGCCCTAAACCAAAGCCCTAAGCCCAAAGCCCTAAGCCATGTTCTCTAAACCCTATGCCCTAAGCCATGTTCCGTAAACCCTAAGCCCTAAGCCATGTTCCCAAAACCCTAAGCCCTAAGCCCAATGTGCTAAGCTCTAATCCTAAGTCAAAAGCCCTAAGCCCAAAGCCCAAAGCCCTAAACCCTTCATCCTTAAACCCTAAGCCCAAAGCACTATCCTAAGCCCTAAGACCAAAGCCCTAAGCCTTGATGCCATAGCCATAAGCCCTAATGCCATAGCCCTAATTTTAAACCACAAAAACCTAATCCATAAGCCCTAAGTTTAAACCTCTAATTCGTAAGCCCGGCGCAATGCCCTAATCTCCATGCCTTAAGTCATAAGATCTAGTGCTAAGGCCAAAGCCTTAAGCCAGCCCCAAACCATATGCCAAAGCTCAAAGTCATGGCTCTAAGCCCAAAGTACAAATCACTAAGCCCTAACCCATAAGCCAAAAGTGTTAAGCACTAAGCTCTAGTGTGTATGTCCTAAGCCCTTATCCCTAAGCCAAAAGCCCCAAGCCCTAATTCATAAGCTCTAATGTGTATGTCCTAAGCTCTTATCCTTAAGCCAAAATCCCTAAGCCCTAATCCATAAGCTCCAATCCCAAAGCCTAAAACTCGAAGCCCTACTTTAAAGTCCTAAAACCTAAGTCGTCAGACCTAAGTCATAAGCCATGTGCCCTAAGCCCTAACACCTAAGCCCAAAGCTCAAAGCCCAAAGCCCAAAGCCCTATTTTAACACTATGCTCTAAGGCCTATGCCCAAAGCCGTAAAACCTTAGCCCTAAACAAGAAGCCCTAAGCCCTAAGCCATAATAGCTAAGACCTAAACCCTACACCCAAATCCTAAAGCCCTAAGCCATAAGGCTAAAGCTTCAAGCCCTATGCTCGAAGCCCTAATATGTATGCCTTAAGCCCTAAGCCCTAGACCTAGCCCTAAGCCCTAAGCCATGTTCCCTAAGCCTCAAGCCCTAAGTCTTAAGCTCTAATCTATATGCCCTAAACCTAAGCTAGAAACCAAAGCCAAAAGCCTTAAGCTCTAAAGCCTTAACCCTAATTCCAAACCCTAAAGCCTAAGCCATGTTCCATAAGTTCAAAGCTCTAAGCTGTAAGCTCTAGACGCAATGCCCTAATCTCTATACCCCATGCCCAAAGCCAAAGCCCTAAGTACAAAGCCATAATCCCAATATGTATGTCATAAGCACTTATCCCTTAGCCAAAAGCCCAAAGCCATAAGCACTGATCCATGAGCCCTAATCCGTACGCCCTAAACTCGAACCCTTGCTCTAAAGTCTTTAATCCTAACTAGTAAAACGTAGGTCATAAGCCCTGTACCCTAAGCCCTAAACAACTAAGCCCCAAGCGCTATGCCCAAAGCCTAAAGCCCTACACCCAATGTTCTAAGAAAATTAGCCCAAAATGCCTAGGTGTAAGCCAAGTTCTAACACCTAATTCCAAAGCCTGAGTCCGAAAGCCCTAAGCGCTAATCATGAAGTCCTAACCCTAAACCCAAAGCATTAGTCGCAAAACACTAACCTTAAAGCCATACTCCCCAAGCCGAGAGCCATATCCTTTAAACCCTAAGCCCAAAGCAAAATGCCCAAAACCATATTCTTCAAGCCTAGGCAAATCACCCAGAGCCCCAAGCCCTAGGCCTAAAGAACAATGTGTTGTTCCTAAATCCCTTAGCACATTGCCCTAAACCATAACGGCTTAGTGCTAAGCCCGAGGTCCAAAGCCTGAAGCCATAAGCCATAAGCAAAAGTCCTAAATCTAAACTTTATACCTAAAGCCTTAAGTATAAAGCCCAACGACCTTATCCTTCAATATAAACCCTATGCCATAAGCCTAAAACCTATGCCTAGAGCAGAAAATCATAAGCATGAAGCCAAAAGAGAAAAGCCAAAGTCCTCAGCTCTAAGCCCTAAGCTCTATGCCCTATGACCTAAGCCCAAAGCCTTAGCTCTAAGCCTTATGCCTAAAGCCCAATGCCTTATGCCAATTAGCCCTAAGTTATAATTCTTACGACCTAAGCCCAAAGCACTAAGTCCCAAGCCCAAAGAACTATGCCCTAAGTCGTAAGCCCAAAGTTATATAACTTAAGCCCTAAGCAAAAAGCATTAAGCCCTAAGCGCTAAGGCTAAGCCCTAAGCCGTTAGCACTAATTCTAGAATCCTATACCCTAAGCCTAAAAGGCTAAAACCCTATGCCCAAGCCCAAAGCCCAAAACCCTAAGCCTAAACCCTAAACCCTTAGCCCATAATCCCTAAGTCCAAAGCCCTAAGGGATAAGGTCAAAGCCCTAATCCTATAAGCCAAAAACTGAAGCCCTAAGCCCTAAGTTAGAAACCCTACCTGAAGTCTGAAGCCATAAGCCATAGACCCAAAACCTCAAGTTCTAAGCCCTAAGACCTAAGCCCTATGTGCTGAGCCCAAATCCCTAGGACCATAGCCATAATCCCAAATCACTAAGCCCTAAGCCCTAAGCCATAATTTTAATCCATAACGCCTAGACATATGCCTAAGCTATGAGGCCTAAGCCCTGAGCCTTGAGACCAAAGTCCCAATCGCTAATTTGTATCCCATAAGCCTAAGCTAAAAGCCCAAAGCCAAAAGCGCTAGACCATAATCTATAAGCACTAGGCCATAACCTCTAACATCCAAGCCCACTACCCTAAACCCAAGCCTGAAGCTGAAATCTCAAAGTTGTAAGCCAATAGCTCAAATATTTAAACCTCAAGCACAAAGCCTTAAGCCTTTAGCCCTAACTCCTACTCTAACACCTAATCCCAAAGCCTTAAGCTCCAATCCAGAAGCCCGAAGCAATAGTCACAAAGCCAAAAGCTCAAAGCAGAAAGCCCTAAGCCCTAAACCATAGGCCTTAACCTCAAAGCCCTACACCATAATCCCTAAGTCCAATGCCAAAAGCCAAAAGCCCTTATCCCATAGGCGTAAGGCCTAAGGCCTCAGACCTACGCCATAATCTGTAAACCCTAAGCTTTAAGCCCAGAGCCCAAAGATTAAAAATTAAGCCCTAAGCAATAGGACCGAAGCTCTAAGGCGTAAGCCCTACGTCATAAACCCTAAGCCAAAACTTCTAATTCATAGGCATATGGTCAAAGCCCAAAGCCTCATGTCCTAAGCCCTAAACTGACACGAAAATGGGAATGGAGAATAAGTGTGAAGTTACTAACTCGAGTAAGGAGTGAAAAGATCCCAAAAAATCAGGAAAGGGAGTTGAGATAGGAAATCGGATATCTCAGGATTTCGAGTGAATTTGGAGCTAAAATTTTGAGGGATTAGAGATGAATAAGGGAAACAAATATGTTCCAAATATTAAGGGATTCTCACGGATGACATGAGAGATATTCTGGATTGAGTAACCAAAGGTGGTTGTAGAAAATTAGGGTTTTTCTAGGAATAACCAAGAAATCGCTTTAAAATGTTGATAAATCGCTTTCAAACAGCCGAAGAACCAATCAGTGCTCCTATTAAATTAAATTCGTCAAATCTTTTTGAAGAAATCAAAAGTCAAATTCGACTAAGCTTTCCCCTTATTTCTGAGGAAGAATTGTTTTCCAAATGTATGCAGCATCTCAAATCAAAATTCGTGGATTCATTCAAAAATAAAGAAGGCTCCTCGAAAATGAGTATTTCGTCCAATGAAGGCGAAAGTAATTGTTTTAATTGCCTAGGTGGACAAGCTCAGGCGCACAGTCCATCTGCTGAGGTGGGAGACTTTTGGGACTCTCTGACAGACTTGGTGTCTCAGCATAAATCCAAAGCGAAGCAGCCTCTCGAAGTGGAGTCTGACGAATCTTCTACAGAAATCAGTCTGTAGGGTTAGGCGGAAAATTAGGTCCGTCCTTCTTTTGTCTTTTTCATTTTGTCTTTGTCGGGTAATTATAACCGACACTTTTACTGTTTTTGTCTTTTTCCTTTTGTCGGCTAGTTATAACTGACCCCGCTTTACTGTTTACTTTTGACTTTTAGGTTTTACTATTTGGTTTTTACTGTTTGCTTTTTGGTTATAAAAGGAGAGTGCCCCTCCTCTTATGGGTAACGGTTTTTTTTCTTGGAATGCAAATATTTTTTCTCAACTTCTCTCTCTCTTCTTCGAGTATCTAGGCTGGACTACCACTGGTTGTGAACTATTGGTTCAAACGATTCTGAGTGAATCATACTGGGGGTTTAACAACGCCACGTATTCGAAGATAGCTCTCTCTCTCTGATCGTCTCTTCTCTTCTCTCGTTCCTCCTTCCATAGTCCTAAGCTCAATTGGTGTACGCAGGGCCCGACTGCACTTCTGGTATCAGAGCCATTTCAATGGTAGGCTAAGAGATAAGGTGTGGTGAGGTAATGTCTAAGCTCTCTCTAGTATTGTTTTTCTTATGAGAAGTAGAATTAAACTTTTTTGAGTTCATATCTTTGAACTTAAATCTTTGTCCGAAGATGCAAAATACGTTTTCAGGTTCTCATATCTGCTTGATAATCTCTTCTTGCCGCGATTGGGGTAAGAGAGACAATATGTGATTTTTGACTCTACAAGTCACAAATGGGTAGCTCGTTTTAGCCGAGGATGGCGTGTTATAGCATTTTGCCCTTGCTATTGTTGACTCGGAGAAGGAAATCATAACACGTCTCTTAAAATCCCAGTAATTTTCCGTTGGCCCTTGAGATTTGTTGCAGCTATGTTTTCTCGTTATACAATACTTGCATCTTTGCACTTTGATTTTATTCGAAGATAGGTATTCAAAGAATTTATTTCTTTTGTTTATACGCGGACTACCGCATTATTCAAAGCTTTTCTCATGAGTCTTTAAATACTAAGGTTAGATCCTCAGATTTTACCAAAAATCCTCACCTCTCACTTCTTTCCCTACTAGTTAATTTGTTATTGGCTTTAATTATAATTGTTTAGACTAATGTCTTCAATTGTTTCCTCATCGTCTTTTAATATAAAGAACTCATCAATGGAAGAATATGAAATTCATAATCAATTAAACAAATGGTCAATACCGACCATTAAACCTAAAACAATTTATCAAATAGGCATGTTTAATTTTAAGGCAAAAATGGTAATAAAAACCATGGAGCAAACTATTTGCTTAGAAAATAACGATGAAGTTTTAAATTTAATAAAAACTTCAGATTTAATGTCTTATAAAAATAGTTATAAGTTTATGCACATTGGTTGTGTGCAAATAGCTTTTAAGCCCCTAACTTTGTTAGGCATGAATGCTTGTATTCAAGCAACACTTAGAGATGCTAGGTGTTTAGATTGGACTCCCTCTCTGATGGGAGTAATAGAGACTAGTCCATGTCATGGACCAGTATACTTTAATTTGTATCCAAATCTGACTCTATCTCTTACAGATAGAAATATTAATAAATCGTTAAAATCTGAGATGCTAGGTGTTTAGATTGGACTCTCTCTCTGATGGGAGTAATAGAGACTAGTCTATGTCATGGACCAGTCTACTTTAATTTGTATCCAAATCTTACTTTATCTCTTACAGATAGAAATATTAATAAATCGTTAAATCTTAGGATTTTAACGAAAGGATATAATTTCGAATACGGTTCAGAAACCGTAGCGATAATTTATAGAATTTATTATAAGGTAATGAATACTTTAGCTCCTCAAATTAAGGAAATAAGTCCCTTAGGAAAAACCGTATTAATCGATATGAATTTAACTACTTCCAATGTAGCAGCCCCTAGGTTAATCACTTGGGATGAAATTGAATTTCCAGAAAACTGGATAATTAATAACGCGGTTCCTTTAAAACCGCAATCAAATTTTCTAATAGAAAATGTTCTAGAAACCTCGGACGGTAAAGTGAATATTAACTTCAACCGATCGTTATTAAAGTCTTATTCTTCGAATAAGTTACCTTATTCAATTTCAATTCCAGAATCATCTAGACATTCTACGAGTAGAATGACTAGTACTTCCCCTAATTTAAGAGGAAAAGGAATTAATAAAAATTTAAAAGACTTAGATGATTTAGAAGATAAGTCCTCATAATTAAATAATAAATTAGAAGATATTGAAATATCTACCAATCAAATACCTCATGGAATTTACGGAGAAAATAACTCTCCAACTGTAAGTGAAATTAATAATTTTCACCTGTAAAATTTTATGGATTTTAAAATTGATAAACCTTTTCTTAATAAAGAATTTGAACACCCTAAAAGTTCAATTTTTAGGAAGTGGTATTTTAAGAAATTTAATAAAGTGCAATTAGAACACTTCAAACAAGAATATTATTATTACTTAGAAATCCAGAAAGAACAAATCCATTTTACGGATTGGTTTAGTAGCAATTTCGGTCACTATTTTAATGCAGAAGATAGACCTTCAATTGAAGTTCTAAATTCTTTAATAACAAATTGGATGACAGTAGATGGTAGGACAATCGCGTCTCAATATCCACCTACCGAGCCCTTAAAATTAATATCTTCAGTTTCAACTTCTAGTAATTCTGTAGAACTAGAAGCATCAGCTTACGTAAAAAGTGAAGATCAATTTTCTAAAATTTATAAACAGAATAATTATACTAATCTGTCCTTACAAATTGTAGGAAAACAATTAACAAGAATAGAAGAAAACTTAGATTCCTTAAAAGAAGAATCTAAACCTCAAAATTATTCTATCTGAAGTGAAACTAATATAAAACCGCCACTTCTGATAAATAATTTTAAATTAGCCAATAATGCTAAAAATAATATTATAGAAGAAATTCAACAAAGAATTAGTCAAATAGATATTTCACAAAAAATTAATTCTCTTAAGCCTAATATTTCAGAGAAAAAATCTCTTAACATTGTTAATAAAATTCCTTCCATTATAAAGAATTTTAATAATTCTTCGGAAGATAATAATAAAAATCTTAATATTGTTTCTGAACCATCTTCGAGTCAAATTGACTTAAATACATCTATTCAGGTTATTAATAATAAACCTAGTTCTAGTAAAATTCTAGAAATTAATTCGTCAGATTCTTCGTCCTCCGAAGAGGATACGAAAACTAAAATTTTGCAGACTCGAACAATGTTCGAAGAAATGCAAAATGATAACTCTTCTAATAAAGAAATTCAAATTAATAAAATTGGATTTTCTAGAGAATCTAAACGAAATTGGGATGGTCTTCATAGTAAATATTACTATCAACGTCCTACCCCAATGGATCTTCTTTATGAAGAAGATTCCTTTCAATCTCAAAAATCGTATCACGGTAAAACTATTTATGAATGGAATATAGATGGTAAATCTGAATATCAGATTTTCGAATTAGTACATCAAATGATGATGCATAGCACCGTCTGTAAACAGTACGGTAATAGTGATAAACAAGTAGCTATCTTCATAACTACTGGTTTCACCGGAACCCTTAAGGGTTGGTGGGATAATATCCTTAGTCCAATTCAAAAAGCAGAAATTTTGTCTGCTCAAAAGATAATAAAGCAAGAAGATCAAATCAAAGTCAAACTACGATAAGTCAAGAAGACGTAGTTTATACTTTAATGCAAACCATAATATTACATTTTGTCGGTAATTGGCAAAATCAAAAAGAAATAAGTAGACAATTACTACAAAATTTAAGATGTCCGTCTTTAACCCATTTTAGATTGTATAAAGATGTATTTCTTACAAAAGTAATGCAGCGAACCGATGGTAATAGTGACCATTGGAAAGCTAAATTTATTGATGGCTTACCTAATCTGTTTGCCGAAAAGGTAAGAAAATCCCTTAGGGATAAAAATGATGGTATAAATATTTTATATCACCAAAACACATATGGTCAATTAATTGGAACCATAATCCAAGAAGGATTA
>QAOC01046925.1:0-10950 GCA_003255005.1 Begonia fuchsioides
TTCCAAACAATTGATTTTTTAGTCCTTTCTTTACGGTCGATGGATGCAATAGAAACCGGACTCTCTATAGGCAAATCAGTTTCCATCCTATAACATGAGTTAATAACAACATTTCAGACAAATCTACAAATATCTCGCGGGACAAACAAAATACATTCAAATTTCAGCAATTTCCAGCAGTAAACGAATAACATATTCTCTGGAAATTTGAGAAATTTCCAGCAGTAAAAATGGAAAAGACCTAAATTTCAGCAATTTCCAGCAGTAAACGAATGTCGAATAACATGTTCTCTTGATTTTTTATATGCTTTTGAATTTTCAGCAGCAATTTCAACAATTTCCAGCAGCAATTTCAGCAATTTCCAGAAATTTGAACATGTTCTCTGAATTTTCGATTACGATTTGTTATATCAAAACACCTAAACTATACATGAATCACGAAATTGGACAAACATTATGCAAGATGGAAAAGCCAAAGCAGCAAAATGGAAAAGACAAGTGATCCCGAACCTGAGAGCCGAGCGGGTTGAGTCGCCCAGAGAGATGAGTCGCCGAGAGTCGAGAGTCGAGCGCCGAGAGGGACGTTCGCCGGTGCCGGTGGGAGATGAAAAGAGCCTCAGAGGTAAGAGGCGAGGCGCAGCACGGCAGACGCGAAGTCGTCGAGACGGATGGAGGCCGAAGGCTGGAACTGGAAGTCGGACGAACGAGAGGAGATGAATTAGGGTTTTAACGATTAAAACTAAAAGACAACGTGCCGGTTTAGTGGTCTAGTCCGGTTTTAATACATTAAAACCAGAACCGGACCACGAATAATCGGTTTTAAGCCATTAGGACCAAAACCGGACCATGAGAACTCTATAACAGATCAGAACCGGACCAAAAGTGCCGGTTCTGGTCTGGTTCTCTGGTCCGGTTCGGTTTTGGACATCCCTATGTATAACCCTTGGGGAAGCACTCGGCTTTTAGCCTTCTTGCAGATGATACATCTTTCTATCCACTTGTACACATCCTTGATCATGTGGGGCCAAAAGAAATGCTCCTTAACTATCTCCAAGGTCTTCTTTTCCACAAAATGACCTGCTAGGCCACCACCGTGAGCTTCATTCACTAAGGATTCCCGAAGGCTACATTGGGGAATACAAAGTTGTCCCCCTTTTCAAAGATATTCATCCGCTAGGTGATAGCCACAACTTTATTTGTTCACACTCTTCTCATACCATTTCTTGAAGTTGGGGTCTTCTTTGTAGGAAGTCTTTATCCATTCAAACCCCAAGATCCAGGAATTGAGTTCGGTGAGCAGAACAATTCTTCTTGAGAGAGCATCGTCCACCACATTTACTTCTCCTTTCTTGTACTTGACAATATATGGAAACCTCTCAAGAAACTCCACCCACTTTGCATGTCTCTTGCTGAGTTTTCCTTGGCTTCTAATATGCTTCAAAGCTTGATGGTCGGTGTGTATAATAAACTCTTTAGGAAGGAGATAATGCTGCCACACTTGAATTGTTCTCACCAAAGCATACATTTCTTTGTCATAAGTAGAGTAATTCAAGGCTGCCCCTTTTAGCTTTTCACTAAAGTAAGCTACGAGCCTTCCTTCTTGCATTAACACAGCCCCTATTCCTAATCCCGAAGCATCACAATCAATTTCAAACACCTTATTGAAGTTCGGGAGCATAAGGAGAGGAGCATTGCATAGGGCTTCCTTGATCCGATCAAAACTTTGTTGACATTCCGGGGTCCATTCAAAGTCCTTCCCCTTCTTGGTGCAATCCGTGAGAGGGGCCACAATGGTGCTAAACCCCTTTATAAACTTTCTATAGAAGGAAGCCAAACCATGAAAGCTCCTAATGTCCGAGACACCTTTTGGGATTGGCCATTCTCGAATAGCCTCAATCTTGCTTTGGTCTACTTCCATTCCTTCCTTGGAAAGTATAAACCCGAGAAAGTGCACCTTTTCTTGGACAAAAGAACACTTCTTCAAATTACCAAACAACCGTGCACTTCTAAGTGTTTGAAACAAGGACCGAAGGTGTGCCAAATGCTCCAAATAATCTTCACTATAAACCAATATGTCATCAAAGTAAACTATCACAAATTTTCCCAAGTAATCTTTCAACACATGATTCATTAATCGCATAAAAGTACTTGGGGCATTAGATAGCCCAAATGGCATGACTAACCATTCATATAAGCCATACTTGGTTTTGAAAGTCGTTTTCCACTCATCCCCTTCATGCATCCGTATTTGATGATAGCCACTTTTTAGATCAATCTTTGAAAAGAAAGCTGCCCCACTAAGTTCATCCAAAAGGTCCTCAAGCCGTGGTATTGTCTACCGGCACTTGATAGTAATGTGGTTGATTGCTCGGCTGTCAACACACATTCAGGATGAACAATCCTTCTTTGGTACCAAAAGAGTCGGCACCGCACAAGGGCTGAGTGACTCCCGGATATAGCCCTTCTCCAAGAGCTCTTGCACTTGCTGGTTAAGCTCCTTGGCTTCTTC
The DNA here is from genome assembly GCA_003255005.1 of Begonia fuchsioides. Taxonomy (NCBI): domain Eukaryota; kingdom Viridiplantae; phylum Streptophyta; class Magnoliopsida; order Cucurbitales; family Begoniaceae; genus Begonia; species Begonia fuchsioides. The sequence goes on from QAOC01046925.1 coordinate 2,510, forward strand.
AGGATTCATCTTATATGCTGGCCGGTTTGGAAGCACTACCCCGGGTTGGAGGTCAATCTGATGCTCAATCCCTCGGATAGGAGGTAAGCCAATCGGTAGCTCCTCGGGGAACACATCTCCATATTCTTCAATGAGTATAAAACTTCCTCCGGAGCTCCTCCTATTTCTTCCATTCTTTCCCAGAATAGGATCAATACAACTGGTTCTTCTTGGAGCACCACCCGAGATAACTCCCTTTTGGTAATGAACAAAACTTTGTTGGAAGATTTCTCCCTTCTCAACCTCTCATCTCTAGCAATGTCTTCGGGTGCTAGTGGTGGAAGCTTGATGTTCCGGTTTTCCCACTTGAATGAATACTCATTGGATAAACCATCATGCATGGCGTGCCGATCAAATTGCCATGGTCTCCCAAGAAGAATGTGGCTTGCATCCATAGGCAATATATCACAAAACACTGGATCCTTGTAACTTCCAATTGAGAACTCCACTCTTGTGCGCTTAGTCACCTTAAGGTCCCTTCATCATTCAACCATCGGAGCCTATAAGGAGTGGGATGATCCTCGGTTTTAAGCCCCAATTTTTCTACAAGCTCGGTTGATGTGCCCGAGGACTCCCACCCACCGGAAGGCATGGTGACCCACAGCCGTGCAAGGCGTCTTTCTAATGTGTTTGTTGATTTTGCAGGGACATTATTACCTCCAAGAGGTCTCTTGGATGCTCTCACTTCTATTGACAAAGAGCTCCCCAAGCATTGCCTACAATGGGAGCATGGAATGAGGGAGACAACCACCGAAGTAGCAAGAGCACCTCCGTCTGAGGCATCCCACCCGAGGGTGCACCAAGCCGAGGCCTAGTGGATTGCTCTCCTTCACATTCTTCATTCTAACAAGAGGATATCATAGCAAGGGGAGGGCTGTTTGGTCATCACGTGGTCATGTATATATATATATATATATATGTATGTTTGATGTAGTTTAAAGTTGTAACCAATTTTTGGGTTGAAGCTTTATTAGGTGTTGGTTCAGATTGGACCAACTTGCTAGGTTTTGGTTCGGTTTGGACCAAGTCAAGTTCCTTCTAGTTGGGACTTAGGGAAAACCTATTTTCCAAGTGAATTTTGTAATTTTGTTGGCAACTTGGACGTGGGATAGAGTCAAGAGCTGGTGGAGTGGGAGGCAAGTTGATGGTGGGCCCTTTGTCCACCAAACTCCTACTATTACAACTCATTTAGTCCCTATTTAGGCTAGCTCTCAATTTTGTCTTTTGTTGAAGGTTGGGAGGGTATGAAGCTCTCCCCCTTTTTTCTCGGCAATTTGGAGCTTTGGTGAGTAATATCCATAGTTCTATTTTGTTAAGGGTGTTGGTGTCTTGCTAGGGCCACTAAACCATATTCCAGCCTTCCTCTACTCTTGTTTGGATCAAGGTAAGCCTGGAAATCCCATAGCTCTCCTTCCAACGTGTGTGTTTTTGGTTGTTTGTTGTTGTGTGTTGGTTGCTGCCAATTTAGTGTCGCCGAGTGCATCTTGTGTCCCAAAAGTTTCATCCGTGCCATTTTCTATTTCCCTTGTGCTAAAGTCCTCAATTTTTTGCTGGGAGTTCCTCATACGTGTCTTGAAATACTTGGCCATTCACGTCATTCTCAGTTCCTCCCAATTAAACGATGTGCACGCTTGTTTCTCCTACCTTACTCCCGAACCCCTGAAATTGAGCATTTATGTCGACCAAATTTCACCCCATGCTAACTTGCAAACTACCGGTGCATTGGGAGTTGTGCAGAAGTTAATCTCCGCCTACTTCACTGCCAAAATGTGTGTGTGTGTTGTCTGTTTTTATTTCTGAAAAGGCACCTGTGCCATTTTAAAATTCTCTCGTGAGTTTGGTCTGAAATTTGGACTAGTTGGGGTTTAATATTTGAACTCAATATCCCCTAAGTCTTGGACTTATAGCCCGTACACAATTGAAGTTGTGACAGAGCCAAAATCCTCCCCTGTTCTTGAATTTTCTTCTCGGGTAGGCCTTTGGCCGTGGCTGTTTGTGCTTTCTCCTTTTTCCCAACTCCACATTTTGGAGCGTGTCATATGCCCTGATGTGCAACTGGAGCACACCATGGATCTAGCCCCGACGAGCCCGAATGATTTTACTAACTTAGTTGCTCGTTTTGCAGGTAACTTGGCCTCGAAAACTCCATCCGAATATGATCGGGAACGGCCCAAGCATTCCATCACTTGGTGTTCGGCCATTCCCGGCCCCGAAGCGTCCACCGGCCCACCTACCGACCACCCCTCGATGACTAGCGGACTAAAGGCCATCGACGTGGCCAAGATTCATTAGAATCTTGGCCCATAGGAAATAAGTGGTCGACGTGAGAGAACGCAAGGCCCGATCCCCTCGGATCCCGTGTGTCTCCCACGAGAACCAACTCCTCGGCCCACCCAATGCCGAGCTCGTCCACATTAGTTTATTTCAGCAAATAAAGACTTAGAGAAAGAAGGCAAGGAAGCCCAAAGAAGAAAAGCACACAGTCCGCCGAAGGAAGCCCACCGTAGCCGCACCATGGTCAAGCCTCGGTCAAGCCACGGTCAACCTTCGGTCAACTAGAAGACCTTGACCAAAGTCCGTCAACAACTTGACTTCAAATCTCAAGAAACCAGATCATTTGGTCAAGGAAAGGACAAGTTTTGGATTAGTACACACGGATTATTCGGTGTCCGAAGCATGGACACTCGCGGCGCCTACATGAAGACATCCACGGTCAGCCGAGGCTTTGCAGCCGAATTAATCGTGCCCATGTCTACATTCGGACAACACATAATGGTCAAAGAACCCCTTTTCAAAATGGCACAGACAAATCCCGTGATATTCGGAGAAGAGTTCAAACCTGCCAACATTTGAATACGCCCGCGCGCGCCCAAAGATCGTTCACCGAACCACCAGCAGGAAATCTGAGATTTTCAATCAAAGGAGACCAAGTTCAGAATGTCCAGATTCATGGAAGAGTGTCCAACAACTGCATTTCAAAATGGCCCGCGCGGATCCCTCATTGTCCGAGATAGGTCAACGCCCGGTCATCATTTTGAAATTTCCGCGCACACCTCCGATCCATCGGTGGAAACGGAAAGATCCGTGTCCGGATTCGGCCATGAATCTTCTCACTCCATCAGCCTAGGTTCATCCAAAGGTTTGAAATCAAAATGGCCCACGCAGATCCCATGATGTCCGAGATAAGGTCAACATTGGTCGTGATTTTGAACAAGCCACGTGCGCTCCCTGACCATCAACAACCGTCAGAGATTTTCTTTCAAAATATGGTCTGCGCGCGCATGTATCTGGACATCATTAACCCATCTGGGAGTTGTGTTTGAATTTGGCCCGAGCAAATCCCGAAGTGCACGGAAGAAGGTCAACCCCGGTCGACGATTTGAATGAGCCGCGCGCGCCCACGAGTCATCATCGGCCAACCGATGATTTAAATTCAAATGAAACCGCGCACGTCTCTTCTCAAGTCAACTAAAGGTCAACGAAGGTCTTCAATTCAAAATGGCCTGAGTAAATCCCCCGATGTCCGGAACATTATCCACTCAGTCACCATTTTGAACAAACCGCACACACTTACGAGCCATTGCCGACCAACTGAGGATCCAGACCACGTGACACTTAAGATGAGCCACCGAGAGCATTTTAAAGACTTCTTAGCTAATTTGGCCCGAGCCAATGTTCACATGTTCGGAGCTAGCCCACCTGGTGCCACCTCTCGGTCAACGAAGAGTCTTCCTCGGTCAACCTTCAAATTCAACCGCGCAAAGCCTTAGCGGATCGAGCCTTCAACAGAAGAGACACGCTCTTGGTCAACATCAAGTCCATGAAGATCTCTCCCGAGCCAATCCCAAGCGTGCATGAAATCCAAGGGTCGAAAGTCCTTCCCTCTCGTTTTATTTTTCATTCATTAAATAATGTATCAACCTTCACTTCGAAGGTAGAGAGAGAATTTTTAATCAAAGTTGTTCTTAGCACCTTCTTCCCAACGGTTGAAGCTCTTTCCGATGTTTCCCCTCCGGTGAGTAATATCCGGCCGAGTGCGTTACCCCTCGAGAGTTTGATCGGTGAGTCATATCTGAACACTACCGAGGTCTACTAATCCGAACACTTTGATTGCTCAAGTGTTCAGATTATTCGACCATTCCCTTCATCTTAACCTTCCCGAACACCCATTTCCATCCCCGAGCTATCAACCCCCTCCACAAGCCGATTCCGGTCCATATCATCCCCTCCGAGCCACCCTCATATCTAACCGAGCCATTTCCATATTCCTACCTTCATTCTCCACCATCTACAGCCCACTTCACTTCTGCAACCCAAACCCCTATTTCGCACACCTCCATTTTCCGACCGCCGCACACTATCTCTTCCCGAGCCACGTGTGCGCGCCAAATCCGATCACGGTGCGCCGGTCTATTTTGGATGGCACATCATGCCCTAAGCCCTAAGCCTAAAGTCCTAAGCCCTTCGCCATAAGCTCTAAGCCATAAGTCCTTAACCCAAAGGCCTAAGCTCAAAAAAACTAAACTCTAATCCTTAATCCCTACGCTAAAAGCCCAAAGCCTTAACTCCTAAGCTTTGAGCCCTAAGCAATAATTCCAAAGCCCTAAATCAAAAATCCCAAAGCCCTGAGCCAAAATCCCAAAGCCCTAAGTCATAAGCACTAGGCTCTAAGGCTAAAGCCCTAAACATTAAGCCTGAAGCTTAAGTATTGAAGCCCATAGCCCTTAACCTAAATTCTTAAGCCTTAATCCCTAAGTCTAAGTTTAAAGTCATAAACCCTAAGCCAAATGTCATAAACCATAAGTGATGCAGACATCAAGCAAGATTTAAAAGAGACGACGGAGGAAAGCAAAGCTATGACAGGGCCAATGACTCAGGCTCGGGCAAAGAAATTTAAAGATCAAATAAGTTTATACACAAAGGATTTTCTCAGCCGTCAACCCACACACGATCTACCCACCATCAAGATGGAGTTTGTTACAATTATTGAAGTACACAAGTAATTAACTTGTATTAATATTTAGTTTTCAATATGTGAATTATGCTACAAGTTCCACTAGTGAAAGTAGGTAGGAGCTGAGGTTGTAAACTTGTACACCTCACTCATTTGTTCTAGGTAGGGTAGGTGGGAGTTTACAAGATTAGAAACTTGTACACATCACTCCTTTTGGGTAGGTAGAGTATGAGGTAATGACTTGAACACCTCACACTTTTGGTAGGTATGTTGTAGTATAAAAGGAGGTGAACATGTGACACGCTAGGGGTTATGAGAAGTGTCGGGAGAAAGAAGACACAAGGGTAAACTGCCAAGGAGAAAGTCCAAGACAGAAACAGTGAGATGTAGCGGTTAATGTTCCAAATGCATACAGGATTAAGTCAAATAAACTCAGCCAAATGAAACTTTAGGAAGTGGACTAAGCTGGGCCAAATTTGCAGCTTGAAAACACGTGAGGACTTAAAATGGCACGGGAATACTTTTGAGTGTACAAACAGACACAAAACAGAAAACAGTGACGTGGAGGGGTAAAGATTTCTGCACAACTTCAAATGCAGGCAACCTGGGAATGTAAAATTTTTCAAAAAACAACTTCAATGAAAGGGAAACAAAATGCAAGTGGTTTGATGAAAAAAGACACGGTAGGTTAGGAGATATGTTGGTTGGAAAATGGATGGACAGAAACTATTCGATTTCGGGAACTCGGGCAGAATGAGGGGGAACTTGTAAGTACAACTTTTGATGGGCGAAAGGTTTTGGTAAAAGGAAATAACAGAAATTTCAGGCCATGAAAGAAGAATTCACAACCAAAAATTTAGGTTTTTTACTCACGAAAAATAGAAAATGACACAGAGTGGACTTTTAGTGCACGAAATCCACTCGGGTAGAAATAAAAACAGCAACCAACACACAAGCAACAACACAATCACAATAACAAACGGAAGGTTAGCTATGGGACTTCCAAACTCGCCTTTGATCCTAAACAAGTGAGGAAGGGAGATTGGAATGGGGCTTAGTGGCTCTAGCAAGGCACCAACACCGTTACAAACCAAAGATCAAGGATATTACTCACCTTGAATTTGCTTTGCCGTGAGAGAAAATGGGGAGAGCTTCAAGCTTCAACATTCAACATTTTCTACTCTGTAAAATGCTGAGAAAGGGAGGTTAAAACCCTCCTTCCCTCGAGCTACAAAGGGGCATAATGGCTTCCTACAAACCTAAGCAAATCACCATAAAAGAGGGATGGCAAGTGGGGGCCACAAAGACTTCTCCACCATGCATAGGCTTCATTTTTCTTAGCCATGGCCTTTTGGACCCGAGCATGCATGGCTTGGACTTGCTTAGCTTTTTGTTCTCCATCCGGATTGGTTAGCTCTTGGCTCGGCAAAGGGATCAAATCCAAATGAGTGGACGGGTTGAAACCATAGACTACTTCAAATGGAGAGGCTTGGGTGGCACTATGCACACTTCGGTTGTAAGCAAATTCCACATACGGTAATTGCACATCCCAATCCGAGAGCCGCTTCCCTACTATGCTCCAGAGTAAGGTGCCCAAGGTTCGGTTAACAACCTCCGTTTGTCCATCTGTTTGGGGATGGTAAGATGTGCTAAAAAGCAGCTTCGTTCCAAGTTTCATCCATAGTGTTCGCCAAAAAGAGCTCAAGAATTTGGTGTCCTGGTCAGAGACTATGGTGGTTGGCACTCCATGAAGTCGGACAACCTCCTTGAAGAAGAGATCGGCCACTTGATTAGCATCATCGGTTTTGTGGCAAGCAACAAAATGAGCCATCTTGGAGAACCGATCCACGATTACCATAATGGCTTCCTTCCCTCTAGGAGTCCGAGGCAGCCCCAAGACAAAATCAAGACTCACATCCACCCATGGTTGAGATGGCACCTGTAAAGGCATATATAATCCTTGAGGTAGAACTCGGTTGTTGGCCTTTTTACACATAAGGCACCTTTCTATGCACTTGTGCACGTCTTTGATCATGTGAGGCCAATAGAAATGGTCCTTCAACGTCTCTAGAGTCTTCTTCTCTCCGAAGTGGCCGGCTAAACCTCCACCATGAGCTTCCTTCACTAATGATTCTCGGAGGCTACATTTTGGAATACAAATCTGTCCTCCCTTAAAAAGGTAGCCATCCGCTATATGATAAGGACATTTCTCCTTGCTCAAACACTTTTCAAACCACACCTTGAATTCGGGATCCTCCTGGTAGGATTCTTTGATCCATTCAAACCTCAAAATCTGTGAGGTGAGCTCGGTAAGCAACATAGTTCTCCTTGAAAGAGCGCCGGCCACCACATTAGTTACTCCCTTCTTGTACTTTATAATATAGGGAAACCTCTCAAGAAATTCCACCCACTTAGCATGTCTCTTGCTGAGTTTCCCTTCGCTCTTGATGTGCTTCAAAGCTTGGTAGTCCGTGTGTATAATGAATTCCTTAGGAAGAAGATAATGCTGCCACACTTCAATAGTTCTCATCAAAGCATATAACTCCTTGTCATATGTTGAATAATTCAAGGCCCCCCTTCAATTTCTCACTATAATAAGCCACGGGTTTACCCTCTTGCATAAGAACAGCTCCTATGCATAAAGCCGAGGCATCACAATCTATTTCAAACACCTTATGGAAGTCCGAGAGCATTAGAAATGGAGCGTTGCAAAGGGCTTCCTTGATTCGGTCAAAGCTAGCTTGGCACACCGGGGTCCATTCAAAATCCTTCCCCTTTTTGGTGCAATCCGTGAGGGGAGCAACAATGCTACTAAAGCCCTTGATGAACTTCCGGTAAAATGAAGCAAGGCCATGGAAACTCCTAATGTCCGAAACACACTTAGGGGTAGGCCATTCCCGAATCGCTTCTATCTTGCTTTGATCAACTTCCATTCCATCCTTGGACAATATAAATCCGAGGAAATGCACTCTTACTTGTACGAAGGAGCACTTCTTCAAATTGCCGAATAATTAAGCCGGTCTAAGTGCATCAAATAATATACGAAGGTGTCCCAAGTGATCTAGATAATGTGCACTATAGACTAATATATCATCAAAGTATACTATCACAAATTTTCCCAAGTAATCTTTTAGCACATGGTTCATTAAACGCATAAAAGTGCTAGGGGCATTTGATAGCCCGAAAGGCATGACTAAGCATTCATAAAGTCCATACTTGGTTTTGAAAGCGGTTTTCCACTCATCTCCTTCTAGCATCCTTATTTGATGATAGCCACTCTTTAAATCGATCTTTGAGAAGTAGGCCGCACCACTTAGCTCATCCAATAAGTCCTCCAATCGTGGTACAGGAAACCGGTACTTGATGGTTATTTGGTTGATGGCACGACTGTCAATGCACATCCGAGAAGAGCCATCCTTCTTTGGCACCAAAAGAGTGGGCACCGCAC
>QAOC01046925.1:20677-42595 GCA_003255005.1 Begonia fuchsioides
CTTAACGTTCAAGCCAAGGACGATGGAGATGAAGTACAAAGAGAACACATATTTCATACTAGATGCCACGTGAATAACAAGGTATGTAGTTTAATAATTGATAGTGGGAGTTGCACTAATGTTGCTAGTACTTTGTTAGTAGATAAGTTGGGATTGGAAACCGAAAAGCATCCCAATCCGTATAAGCTACAGTGGTTGAGCGATTGCGGTGAAGTCGAAGTTACTAAACGAGTTAAAATTGCTCTGTCCATTGGGAAATATCATGATGTGGTTCTTTGTGATTTGGTTCCTATGCAAGCAACACATATTTTATTAGGAAGACCATGGCAATTTGATCAAAGAGTCAAGCATAATGGGTTCAAGAACGAGTATAACTTTGTTCAAGATGATAAGACAATCATTCTCAAGCCACTTAAACCGGGGGGAAGCTAGTGAAGATCAAGAGAAGATTATAAGAGATTTTAAAATGAGAGAAAAGTCAATATGTGAGCAAAAGAGTGAAAAAGAGAGCGGTGAGAGAAAAATAGAGCGTGAGAGAAAAGAAGAAGAGAGTGAAAAAAAGGAATAAAGAGAAAACAAGAGCGAGAGAGAAAACAAGAGGAGAGTGGGAAAATGAGTGGAATAACGAGAAAAAGTGAGGTGAAAAGTGTGATGTTAGCAAGGCAACAAGTACTTGTACTCTTGTACAAGAATATCTATCTTTCTACTAACGAGCTAACCTCTTTGTTTCCAAGGATTCTTTATACTCATTTATAGGAATTTCAAGATGTGTTTCCCAAAGAAGTTCCAAAGAAAAATGGAAATTGGCAAATGTGTGTGGATTTTCAAGCTATCAACAAGATCACAATAAAGTATCGACATCATATTCCAAGGTTATATGACATGCTTGATGAATTACATGGTTTGCATTTATTTTGAAAAATAGATTTAAAGAATACATACTACCAAATACGAATGAAAGAAGTGGATTAATAGAAAATAACTTTTAAAACTAAGTATGGTCTTTATAAGTGGTTAGTAATGTTGTTTGGATTATCTTATGCGCCAAGTACTTTTATGAGATTAATGAATCATGTGCTAAGAGCTTTTATTGGAAAATTTGTTGTTGTATACTTTGATGACACATTAATATATAGGAAAACCTTAGATGCACATGTTGAACATTTGAATTTAGTTTTTATTACTTTACGAGAAAATCAACTTTATGCTAACTTGAAGAAGTGCACTTTTTTCATGGATTCGATAGTTTTTCTTGGTTTTGTTGTAGGATCAAAAGGAATTGATCTAGAGAAAGTCAAGGCAATTCAAGAGTTGCCGAGACCAAAGAATGCAAGTGAGGTTAAGAGTTTCCATGGATTGGCAAGTTTTTATAAAAGTTTTGTTCAAGATTTTAGTAGTATCGTGACACCATTAAATGATCTTGTTAAAAAGCATGCTGAATTTAAATGGAACGAAGTTCATGAACACGCCTTTAACCTTCTAAAAGATAAACTTACTAGTGCACCATTACATGTGTTACCTAATTTTGATAAAGTATTTGAAATTGAATGTGATGCGTTGGGAAAAGGTATTGGTGGTGTTTTAATGCAGGATTCCAAGCCAATCGCTTACTTTAGTGAAAAACTTAATGGAGCTGCTTTAAATTATCAAACATATGACAAGGAGTTGGCAACATTATTTGTGGCCAAAGGAATTCATTATTTATCCTGACCATAAAAGTTTGAAGCATTTGAAGTCACAAGGAAAATTACACAGAGGCACGCCAGGTGGATGGAGTTTATTGAAACCTTTCCATATGTTATAAAGTACAAAAAAGGTAACGAAAATATTGTTGCCGATGCATTATCTTGAAGGTACGTACTTCTAACGTCCTTACAATCTAAATTGCTTGGATTTGAATTAATTAAAGAATTATATGAAGTCGATTTGGATTTTGGTGAAATTTGGAAATTGTGCAAAAGATTGCATATTTAGATTATTATAGAAAAGATGGTTATTTGTTTAAAAATGATAAACTTTGTGTTCCTAAATGTTCGTTGAGAGAACTATTTGTTAGGAAAACTCATGTGGGCGGATTAGTGGGACATTTTGGAGTGAGCAAAACCTTAACTGTTTTATGTGAGCACTTTTATTGGCAAAAAATGAGACATGATGTGCAAGTTATTTATGATAAATGTATCGAGTGTAGGAAAGCTAAATCAAAAATCAAACCACACGGAAAGTATATTCCTCTTCCAGTTCCTAGTCAACCTTGGATTAATATTTCAATGGATTTTGTTATTGGTTTGCCGAAAACACAAAGCGGAAAGGATAGTATTTTTGTAGTTGTTGATAGATTTAGTAAGATGGCACACTTTATTGCATGCTCAAAAACTAATGATGCTTCACATGTTGCAGATTTATTCTTTAAAGAGATTGTGTGGTTGCATGGCTTACCAAAAACTATAGTTAGTGATCGAGATGTTAAATTTTTAAGTCACTTTTGGAGAACTTTGCAGAATAAGTTAGGTACTAAACTTTTATTTTCAACTGTAGCGCACCCACAAACGGATAGACAAACTGAAGTAGTTAATAGAACACTATCTACTTTGTTAAGAGCAATTATTTCTAAGAATTTAAAACAATGGGAGAAGTATCTACCACATGTTGAATTTGCATATAATAGAGTTAATCATTCAACTACATCTTATTCACTATTTGAAATAGTGTATGGTTTTAATCTTTTAACTCCTATGGATATGCTACCATTGCCTACTAATGAGTTTGTTAATTTTGATGGAAAGAAAAAGGCATAATTCATTAGAGATTTGAATACAAAGCTCAGGGAGAATATAGAAAAGAAAAATGAGCATTATGCACAGCAAGCAAACAAAAGCCGAACAAAAGTCGTATTCAAGCTAGGAAATTAGGTTTGGATTCACCTAAGGAAAGAAAGATTCGCAAGTAGGAGGAAAAATAAGTTGCAACCTCGAGGAGATGGTCCTTTTCAAGTGTTGGAGCAAATCAATGATAATGCCTACAAAATGGATTTGCCAAGTGAATATGGTAATGTAAGTGCCACTTTCAATGTTAGTGACTTATCTTTTTATGATGTAGGAGATTCGAGGACGAATATTTTCGAGGAAGGAGGGAATGATGCGGATCAAGTGATGACACAAATCAATCCCACAAAAGAAAGACCAATTACAAGGAATTGGAGGCCCAATGACAAGGTCAAGAACCAAGAAAATGCATGAAGCGCTATGTTGTTTAGTGGAAGAAATTGAAATGAAAGAATCCATTCAACATCAGAACAAAATGCTTATTATGTTAAGCGTTGAAGAAGATATTGACATCATACAAGGTGGTCAAGCACACAAGCCCAGGAGCCCAAGCCAATAAAAGATATTGAATGGACAAATGAAATAGGAAAGTACATGCAACTTTCCTTAAATCAAACTTTTACTTGACCAGCAAGAATATATTGGCAGATTCAGCAATCTTTCCAAAGTTATTTTAAAACGTTTTCTTCATCAAAGTTGTAACTGCTTTCAAGACCTTTTTGGAATAGGCTAGATCATCAAAATCGGACGTCGTTTTCTTGGAAAAATACACAACTTACCAAAATAGAAGTGTCTTGCAACAATTCCGAAAATTCTTTCTTTTTATTTAATTAAGTTTCCTAATTACTTTATGTTTCCTAATTTACTTGTTGTTAGTTTAGAAAGTGTGTAGCCTATTTAAAGGCATTTAAGCTATTGTAATAGGGAACAACTTTTATGATTAATTCACCTTGAGTGTTTTGTAGAGATTTTCTCTTTGGTTCTTTGCGAAGAACTCGATCTTCATCAAGTTTGGTCTGGGTCAAGCTCCTTGTTTGATAACTTAGGTTCTGTAGCAAGGTTCGATTGGGGTCAAGTTCCTCGTATTTGATTCAAAGGCAATCCAGGTGTCTTTTTTCGCATTGTTGAAGGGTCTTGGGTTTGATATACACGTGGTTCTCATCATTGGGTATGGTTGCACTTGCGCAAGTAGCGCTTTCAAACCCAAAGACGTTCCAAATTACTACCACGTGGCGATGGTCCTTTTCAAGTTTTTGAGCGTATCAATGATAATGTCTACCGATTGGATCTCCCAGGTGAGTTCAATGTTAGTGCAACATTCAACGTTTCTGATTTATCCCCTTGTGATGTAGGTGATTTGAGGGCAAATCCTTTTCACGGTGAAGGAAATGATGCGGCCATCAAGCAAGATTTAAAAGAAATGATGGAGGAAAGAAAAGCTATGACAGGGCCAATGACTCGGGCTTGGGCAAAGAAATTTAAAGATCAAATAAGTTTATACACAAAGGATTTTCTCAGCCGTCAGCCCGCACACAATCTACCCACCATCAAGATGGAGTTTGTCACAATTATTGAAGTACACAAGTAATTAACTTGTCTTAATATTTACTTGTCAATATGTGAATTATGCTACAAGTTCCACTAGTGAAATTAGGTAGGAGCTGAGGTTGTAAACTTGTACACCTCACTCATTTGTATGAGTTAATGAGTTTACAAGATTAGAAACTTGTACACATCACTCCTTTTGGGTAGGTAGAGTATGAGGTAATGACTTGAACACCTCACACTTTTGGTAGGTATGTTGTAGTATAAAAGGAGGTGAACTTGTACATTTGGGACAACTTGAATTGAATGAAAGTGTTATCCTTTGTGAGAGATCTTCTCCCAAAGGATATAGCTGTGGTTCAGAATTTTCCAAGAGTATTTTTAGATGACCTACTCGGACTTCCTCGTGACTAGGAAATAGATTTTATGATTGATGTTTATCCTGGTTCTGAACCGGTATATAAAAATCCTTATCGAATGGCACCAATTGAGTTGATGGAATTGAAGGCACAATTAGAAGAACTGGTGAACAAGGGGTTTATTCGATCGAGTTACTCACCGTGGGGAGCGCAAGTATTGTTTGTAAAAAAGAAGGATGGTTCTCTGAGAATGTGCATTGACTACAGGGAGCTAAATAAAGTAACGGTGAAGAAAAAATATCCACTACCCCGGATAGACGATTTATTTGATCAACTCCAAGGAGCTTGTGTTTTTTCAAATATAGACTTACGCTCTGGGTATTATCAATTGAAGACCAAGGAGGAAGACATACCAAAAACTGCATTCAGAACGATATATTGACATTATGAGTTCTTTGTGATGTCATTTGGATTGACTACTGCCCCGACGGCTTTTATGGATTTAATGCATCAGATATTTCATAAATATCTCGATAAATTTGTAATTGTGTTTATCGATGATATTCTTGTGTATTCCAAAACGAAGGCCGAGCATACAGACAATTTAAGAATGGTGTTATCAACATTGGAGTTTCACAAATTATATGCAAAGTTTAGCAAGTGCGAGTTTTGGTTGGATCGAATAAATTTTCTTGGCCATATGATATCAAGAGAAGGTATTTCAGTTGATCCAGCAAAAATACAATCAATAATGGATTGGTCTCGACCGAGAACAGTGATAGAGGTTCGAAGTTTTCTCGGATTGGCCAAATTATAGGAGATTTATCGAGGGATTTTCTAGAATTGCTATTCCCCTAACTCGCCTAACAAGAAAGAATGTAAAGTTTTGGTTGTCAGAAGAGTGTGAACAAAGTTTTCAAACATTAAAAGAAAAGTTAACCACAGCTCCAGTTTTGACACTTCCAAATGAGCATGGAGATTATTTTATTTATAGCGATGCGTCAAAGATAGGGTTGGGTTGTGTTTTAATGCAGGAAGAAAAGGTTATCGCATATGCTTCTAGACAGCTCAAAGTCCATGAACAGAACTATCCAACCCATGATTTAGAGCTGGTAGCAGTAGTTTTTGCTCTAAAAATCTGGAGACATTATTTTTTTTGTCGTCGATGCAAAATATTTACAGATCATAAAAGTTTGAAATATCTATTTACGCAGAAAGAGCTTAATATGAGGCAACGAAGATGGTTGGAATTTGTTAAAGATTATGACTTGGACATAAAGTATCATCCAGGGAAGGCTAATGTCGTAGCTGATGCACTAAGTCGAAAGTCAAATTCATCAAGCTTATTGATGTCAGTGACACTTCAAAATGAGGTTCAAAAGTTTGGGGTGGAACTAGTGAATGATTTAACTGCGATGCTTGCTACTTTATCTGTAAGGCCAACCCTTCTTGACAAAATAAAGGAGTTGCAACAAGAAGATAAAAGATATAAATAGTATGTGCAAACTAATAAGCAAATATCGCATGATTATAAATTTTCAAATGATGGGGTGTTGAAGTTCAAAAACAGGTGGTACGTCCCAGAAAATAAAGAGCTTAGAAAAGAAATTTTGAATGAGGCTCACTCGTCTAATTTTTCAATGCACCCAGAAAGCACAAAAATGTACTGAGACCTTAGACAATATTTTTGGTGGCCGGGAATGAAGGTAGATGTGGCAAAACATGTGAAACAGTGTGTCACATCTCAACAAATTAAAGCTGAACACCAAAAGCCTGTAGGATTGCTTGAGCCCTTATCGATTCCATAATGGAAATGGGAACACATTTCTATGGATTTCGTAGTGGGTTTACCGAAAACAACAAAAGGGCATGATAGTATATGGGTGATTGTAGATCAATTAACTAAGTCAGCACATTTTACACTTGTTAGAGTTACGTATACCATGGATCAATATGCCGAATTGTACATACAAGAAATTGTAAGGCTACATGGAGTTCCAGTTTCAATTGTTTCTGATAGAGATTCTAGATTTACTTCTAAATTTTGGAAGAGTTTTCATACGGCTATGGGGACAAGTCTAACATTTAGCACCGCATTTCATCCCCAAACCGATGGACAAAGTGAAAGAATTATTCAAATCCTTGAGGATATGCTTAGAGCTTGTGTGTTGGATTTCCAGACTACGTCTAGTAAGCTGCTACCACTAGTGGAGTTCGCATATAATAACAGCTATCAATCGTCTATTAATATGGCTCCGTATGAAGCTTTGTATGGATGTAAATGTAGATCGCCATTATACTAGGATGAGGTAGGAGAAGCAAAACTCTATGGTCTGGAGATTATACAACAGACTTTGGAGAAAATTAGAGTTATCCAGTAGAGAATGAAAACAACTCAAAGTCATCAAAATAGTTATGCAGATCGGAGACGACGAGAATTGGAATTCAATTTAGGTGATGAAGTATTTTTGAAGACTTCCCCTTTCAAAGGAGTAATGCAATTTGGAAGAAAAGGAAAACTCGCTCCAAGATACATTGGGCCTTTTCCAATTGTGAAAAAGGATGGACGAGTCGCTTATATGTTAGAATTGCCAGAAAGTTTGAGTAAATTTCACAACGTGTTTCACGTATCCATGTTGAGGAAATGCATACGTGACCCTTCCCAGGTGATTCAGATACAAGAAGTGGACTTGGAACCGACAATGACGTATGAGGAAAGGCCGTAAGAATTCTCGACACAAAGATGAAAGTATTACGGAATCGGCATATACCTTTGGTAAAGGTGTTGTGGCGAAACCAGAATATCGAAGAAGCTACGTGGGAAAAAAAGCAAGACATGCTAGACAAATTTCCAAAGTTGTTTGTCATCTAAATTTTGAGGACAAAATTTTTATTAAGGAGAATAGAATGTAACGACACTCATTTTATTTTAAGAATTTGTGATTTTAAGAAGAAAGCGTCTAAGATTTTTTTTATGAGTGTTGGTTAAATTATGAGGTATTAAAGTATTATGGATATTAGTAAATTAGTAGGTTGAAGCTGATAAAGAGAATAATGTCTAAGGGCAAATTAGACGAAGTTATTAGGAAATGTTAGAAAATTAGAAACACGTGAATTGACTACGATTATGAATAATTAGAATAAGAATACTCTGTTTGGGGTGTATCACACCATGCACCGGCCCAAGTGTTTGGGTTTGATTGGTGTTTGTTTGATTGTTGCTAGGTTTAAGTAAAGTAATGAAGTTGGGTTAAATATACTAAAGGACAATCTTCATGTAAGTTTCGGTCGACTCCAGGATTTAGGAGGGGTCGACACAAGTATGTATTTTAGGTCGACCCCAAGATTTAGGAGGGGTCGACAAAAGTGTGTATTTTAGGTCGACCCCAGGACCGAGCGGTCGACACACGTTGCTCTCTGGGAACACTTTCGGTCGACACAATAGACGTGCGGTCGACACAAGTTGCCCTCTGGGAATACTTTTGGTCGACACAATGGAAGAGGGGTCGACACATTCCCGTTTTGAGTTGAAAAGTCAGCCAAAACGTGGAGAATCCTGATTGATGGATATAAAAGGAAGGTTGATTTTGTTTAATTAAGAGATAAGAAGGCATGGTTTGCCATTTCCATCCCATCACAATTTCTTTTCCCTATGTTTACTCTAAGCTCTCACGTTTTGATCAAGGGGAGAGTAAGACTGAGAAAAAGACGAAGTTTCGTGAGAGAAAAGAGTGAGAAAGTGAAGGGAAGAGGAAAACTCAGAAGCTTTCGTAGAAGCTAAAATTCAAGGTAATACTTTATATCCTCTTAAGTTCTTCTAAGCTCAGTAAGAATAATATGATAGTATTGTTTGAATTGGTGGATAAAAACGAGTGGTTTCATGCTAAGAGATGAGAAAAGAGTTTATTATGAACAACGTTAGAGTTTTGGAGATTCGGTAAAATTTTAGCACGAATTTGAGTTTATTACCTTCATAAGAGTTAGAGTAAACTCTTAGAGTGATTTATAGCCGTTAGAATCACTCAATTCGAAGCTATGTAGAAAAAGTTATAGATGTTACAAGTCAGTGTACGGAATCTGGGGGGAGTTTGGGTCGACCCCTTGTAGTTTGGGTCGACCAAATCTCGATTTTAAAAGTGAGGCGTCTCTATTTTGTCGACATGGGTTGACCCCTGAAAGTTTGGGTCGACCCAATCGGGGTTCAAACAGTGAATGCCCTCTGTTTTGTACACATAACTCGACATACGTTAGTTTTCTGAAATTGGTGTCTTCTAAGAAGTTATAGTAGACTTCTTAAGGAACCATTTGACACCTTAATTATCAGGAATGGATCAATATAGAGGAAGTTATGAATTTTGGAAGTTATAGTGAAAATAGTCACTTATGGTATAAAAACTTATTCGAATGGTTTGGCAATATAGGTTCTCAAGCCTCTAGTGAGCATTGCCAAGTTGAAACCAAAGACATCAGAAATAAAAGTAAGTATGTGTTGCATGCATTTGGCCTATTAGAGGTCTACATTGCAAATGTTATGTATTTTTATGATTTTTGATTAATCATAGACTGGTTTGGGTGTAATGCACAATACACCGACCTCAAGTCATTTGAGGACTGTTTGTATGCTTTGTGTTGATTGATTGATAAGTTTCTATGAGATTCCTTTATTGATATGTTTATATGACTTTTATTTGGATTAGTTAGATTTTCTTGCATTAAGGATAGGATTGTATGTGACATGTTATGGAGATCATGCATCATGTTTTCTACGAATGACAACGAAAATAAATTTTCATGCATGAAGACTATGAATTATAATAAGTGAATTGTAGGGGGACAGCAGATTGGGTGTTAGGTTGCCCATGGGGGTCTTTGATGCCTACATTCATCCCCGCAATATCTCTATTGATTTGATGAAGACATCTACGATACAAGAGAGTAAAGACGCCCTCGGCAATGACTATGGGTCCATGTTACCGTGAGCCCAATGGGGTTTGATGGTAGGTTGTTATATCTCCTAATGATATAAGTTATGTAAAGGAGAATAAAGACGCCCTCGGCAATGGCTATGGGTCCATGTTACCGTGAGCCCAATGGGGTTTGACTGTAGGTTGTTATGTCTCATACACGTTATGTAAACCCTAAGATCATGTTTTGTGGATGGTCGTCATATGGGTGGCGGATCCACACCACGAAAATGAAATAAGCTGCATGGTTTTAAATCATATCATTCATTACATCATTCATGTTTTATTTGCACTACTCATTGAGTTTTAAGCTCATTAGTTAGACTTTGCAATGTAGGTGATGACTTGAATGTTGAAGAAATATCACCTGAGGATTAAATATGAAGGAGGAGGAGAGTGTCTTCCGTGGGGCCTTGTCGTTGTTAAGCGAGATTTTAACCGGTGGAGTAAGCTCACCAAAATACATGTGTTTTGAAAAGAACTTGTAGAAAGTTATTTTGAATTATAAACATGTAGTGTTTGTAAAGTGTTATACTTTTAGAATGTGACTTATGTTTAATTACTTATGAGTGTGATTTGAAAAGTTAGCTTCCGCTTTGTATGTATAAATATATGTATAAGTCTGATAAAGGAATTTTTGATGGAAAGCTTTTTAATAATAAAAAAAATGGGATGTTACAGATTGGCTCAGTAAAAGGAATCTCAACCCCGTTTTGTCGAAGAATTTCCATTATTAGGAGGTTGAAAGGTAAGGACTTGGATTCCCTATCCATGACATCCATCATCCGTCGCATGATGATGTATCCTATGTCTATGCGACGTCTTCTAAAGACCATAAAAAGTACATACAACTCCATGTTGCTGATGTAGTCTCTGTGGCCATCCTTAGGTAATAGATTGTAAGTGAGAAAGTGATGGACTAAGCGACCCACTATATCGAGATCCGGGCCTTAGGTCGATAAGGCACTGAATCGGGATCCTTCTCGATTTGTCTAAGAAAAGTCCAGTACTCTTCATCCTTCATGATTGTAGGCTCGGAGTGCTGATCATAATATGACTCAGTTTTTCCATTGGATGTACAATTCAGAATTATATTTAGTTGATAACTCGTGAATTGTATTTTCTTTCCAAATACATAGCTCTTAATGATAAATGGTTTTTGGGTGAAATATAGATTTGCATAGTATAGTCTCACCGCCTTCTCTGAATAAGGACCATATAATGATAAAAGATTGGAAATTCCTAAAAACTCACAGCCTTGTTTGATATCTATTCCAGGAATAGAGTTATGCTCATATATCCTACTTAAAATGAGAGGTTTGTTCTGAAAGATGGAATAAAACTTATCTTGGCTGCTTTGTTTTTGGAATAAGAATTTATCCAGCTCTGAGGGTTGCGTTTCTGTGGGCGGAGCAGAGGAGGAGGCTGCAATATCCTTTGATTTAATGGCTGCCCTCTTTCTTCTGACTGGAATTTTTGAGGTGGAAGCCATTTGAGGAGAGGGAGTCGGAGGGATTGGGTCGACCGAAAGGAGATAGAGCGCGAGAAAGATTGAGCGCGAGAGGGATTTGGTCAACTGAAAGAGATTTTGACAATTGAAAATAGCGCGATAGGGTTTTAAAAGAAAAACAACAACGAACCCGGTCGACCGATTGATGGTTGAAACGAAGAACCGGTCGACATATCCAAATTTTATGTCGACCCTTTCTGTGATAGATTCAAAGTCCGGTCGACATAACCTTCTTTATGTCGACCGCTGTTTCGACAGAACCTAAGATCGGTCGACATATCTAATTTATGTCGACCTCTGTCACAGGAAACAACAGGAATAAGATGATATTTCTAAACACCATCAACCCGAATTACCCCTAACCGAATTCTAATTCCATTGAAGGTCTTTTCATCCAAAGGCTTAGTAAATATATTAGTCAATTGATCACTTGACTTGACAAATTCTAATATAATATCCCCTTTTTGTACGTGATCTTTGATAAAATGATATCTTATTTATATATGCTTAGTTCTAGAATGAAGAATGGATTTTTGCTGATATTTATTGCACTAGTGTTGTCACACATGATAGGAATCTTAGAAAATGAGAGATTGTAGTCTTCTAATGTATGCTTCATCCAAAGCATTTGTGCACAACAACTCTCGGCTGCGATATACTCGTTTTCGGCAGTTGAAAGTGCTACGAACTTTTGTTTCTTAGAAAACCATGAAACTAATGATTCTCCTAGAAATTGACAAGAGCCACTAGTGCTCTTTCTATCCACAAGGCTCCCGGCATAATCCAAATCTGTATATCCAATTAAGTTTAGCTAGGTTCCCTTGGGATACCATAATCCTAAATTTGCTATTCTACTTAAGTATTTGAAAATTCTTTTGACAGCTTTTAAATGGGATTCTCTAGGTGCCGCTTGAAATCTAGCACAAAGACATACACTAAAAAGAATATTGGGTCTACTAGCGGTTAGGTATAGAAGAGATCCAATCATACCATGATATTTCTTAATGTCCACAACTTAACCATTTTCATCTTTGTCTAATTTAGTTGTGGTACTCATGGGAGTCCTAGAGGATTTGCAAGAGTCCAATCTGAATCTCTTAAGCAATTCTTTAACATATTTTTCTTGACAAATGAATGTTCCTTCTAAGGTTTGCCTAGTTTGGAGTCCTAAAAAGAATTTAAGCTCTCTCATCATGCACATTTCAAATTCATCTTGCATGAGAGAAACAAAGCTATCGCAAAGTTTTTTGTTTGAGGCTCCAAAAAGGATATCGTCCACATAAATCTGGACAAGGAGCAGGTCATCACCATCGTGTTTAGTGAATAGTGTTGAATCAATTTTTCCTATTTTGAACTCTCTCTCTAAAAGAAAGTTCTTCAACCTATCGTACCAAGCACGAGGAACTTGTTTAAGACCATAAAGGGCTTTATGAAGCTTATAAACGTCATCTACATTGTCAAAGGCTTCAAAGCCAATAGGTTGATCCACATAAACTTCTTCCATTATATATCCATTTAGGAAGGCACTCTTAACGTCCATTTGAAATAAAGTAAAATTTTTCTTGCACGCATAGGCAAGTAGCATGCGAATTGACTCCATTCTTGCTACTGGTGCAAAGGTTTCTTCAAAGTCTATCCCCTCTTCTTGATTATATCCTTTTGCAACCAATCTTGCCTTGTTTCTATTGACAACACCATGTTCATCTAGTTTATTCTTGAATACCCATTTAGTTCCAATGATGGTGCGATCATTAGGTCTAAGAACTAACTCCCATACTTGGTTTCTCTCAAATTGATTTTGTTCCTCTTGCATGACCATTATCGAATTTTCATCCAAAATGGCCTCATCAAATTTCTTAGACTCCACTTGAAAAATAAAAGCTACGTTAGCACACAAGTTCCTAAGGGAGGCTCTAGTTTTGAAGCCCAAACTAGGATTACCTACAATGTCCTCTATGGGATGGCTTTTGGAATATCTCCATTCTTTAGGTAAGCCATCATGACAATGTTGCTTGGCTCTAATCCTAGAGAGCTTGGAGGACTTTTCGAAAGGATGACATCTAAAGAACTTTTCTCATTGTCATCTAGACTCAAAGAATCCATCTCTCTTTCCAAGTCATCACTAGGTTCTAAGTGCTCTACAGGTGGAGAGGACTCATCAAATGTAACGTGCATAGATTCCTCAACAACTAGGGTCCTCTTGTTGAATACTCTATAAGCCTTGCTAGACAAAGAGTATCCAAGGAAGATTCCAAAATCTGTTTTTGAATAAAATTTTTCTAGGTTGTCCTTGGTGTTTAAAATATGACATTTGCATCCAAAGGGCCTAAAATACTTAACACTAGGAGTTTTACCAGACCATAGTTCGTAGGGGGTCTTTTCTAATATCGGACGGATTGAAACTCGATTTATCGAATAGCATGCCGCGTAGCTACGGCTTCCACCCAAAAATACTTGGGAAGAGAGTTTTCATCGAGCATTGTCCTAGCAAGCTCTTGAAGTGATCTATTCTTTCTCTCAACAACTCCATTTTGTTGAGGAGTCCTAGGAGAGGAGAAATTATGATTGATTCCATTCTTAAGACATAGGAGCCAAATTTCTCATTTTCAAATTCTCCTCCATGATCACTACGAATAGCTACAATGGAGAGATCTTTTTCATTTTGAACTTTCTTCCTAAAGGAAGAGAAAATCTCAAAAGACTCATCCTTAGATCTAAGAAAGTATACCCAAGTAAATCTTGAGAAATCATCAACGATTACAAGGGCATAATGCTTGCCACCTAGGCTAGCTACTTTAGAAGGGCTGAAAAGATCTAAGTGGAGAAGCTGGAGAGGTTTGGAGGTTGAAATAACCAATTTAGAAGAAAATGAGGATTTTGTTTGTTTCCTCATTTGACATGCATCACAAATCCTATCCTTCTCAAAGGAAATCTTTTGAAGGCCTCTAACTAAATTCTTCTTAGCAATCTTAGCTAAGGTATTCATGCTAACATGGCCTAATCTCCTATGTCATGCCCAACTATCTAGAGAGGATGTTGCACTAAAACATTTTTCATCAAAGCATGCAACATTATCCAAATCAATTGTATAAACATTATCAGATTGATAGCCAATGAATAAGATTTTACCACTTGAGCTATCTTTTAAAAAATAGGAATTGGATTAAAAAATTACCCTATATCCCTTATCGCAGAGTTGACTAATGCTCAACAAATTATGCTTTAAACCATCAACTAAAAGGGCATTTTCAATAATAGGGGAAGATGGATTACCGATATTGCCAATACCTATAATCTTCCCTTTTTTATTTCCTCCAAAAGAGACATTCCCCTTATTTTGCTTAATGGAAGTAAATCTTGAAGGGTCTATCGTCATATGCCTCGAACAACCACTATCGAGGTACGAAAGATTTTTTGCAAGGGAGACTTCCACCTACACGATAAATCAAACAAGTTTCTTAGGTACCCAAACCATTTTGGGTCCTAGAGAGTTAGCATTAGTTCATTTGGGAACTCATTTCTCAACAATCTTTGTCTTTCTAACTTTAGAGTTCACAGGACAAATAAAAGCTTGGTGTCCTATTTTATTGCATTTGTTGCAAGCACTAGGTTTCACAAAGAAATTCTTATAGTTCTTTTTCTTAGTGTGTGATTCATAACCTATGCCGGCCTTTTTAAACGCCACCCTTTGATTTCCGAGAAGCATGTTTAAATTTTTGCTTTCATTAGTAAACTTCAGAACTATGTCATTCAAATCATTATTTTCCCTCTTTAATCTACTTATTTTACTTTCCAAGGGATTAATTTTACTTTCATGCTCTTTTGTTAAGATGGCATGTTCCTTTTTCAATTGCTTATACTTAGATTTCAAGATATTGAAATCGTTAAGTAAGTCATTGAAAGCATCAAACAAATCATTATCCTCATCAGAATTTTCTAAATCACTAAAGGAGTCAAGTAGCTTGTCCTCCTTGGCCATGAAGCACATGTTAGTTATCTCCTCGTCTTCGGATGAGGAGCTTGATGAATCATTGTCATCCCAAGTTGCTTTCATGGCTTTCTTCTTGTAAGCCTTGTGATGCTTCTTGATTCTTAGACAATCAGACTTGTAGTGTCCCAATTTCCCACACCCATAGCATTTGACTTCTTTTTCATCTTCCTTAGGGTGCTTTTCTTTTCTTGGGAACTCATTTCCTTTCATCCTTTTTCTTTGAAGGAACCTTTTGAATTTCCTTGTAATGAGGGCGACATCTTCATCATCCTTTTCCCTTTCGTTTTCGATTTTCTCTTGTTTGTTGGAGGATGCCTTGAGTGCAATGTCCCTTTTCTTAGTTGGTTCCTTCTCCTTAATTGCTTCCTTCTCATTGGCTTTCATCATGATCTCATGAGTCATTAGAGATCCGATGAGTTCCTCAACTTTTAGAGTCTTGAGGTCTTTAGCCTCTTGGATGGTGGTTACCTTTGGTTGCCATGCTCTCGGAAGGACACGAAGAATTTTCCAAACAAATTCTTCGTCTGTATAAACTTTGCCAAGCACTTTTAACTCATTAGTAATGTTAGTAAACCTTGTAAACATGGAACTAACCAATTCATCACTTTGCATAGAAAACAATTCATATTCATGCACAAGCATACTTAATTTGTTTTCTTTTACTTGGTTAGTCCCTTCATGGGTTACCTCGAGTAATCGCCAAATTTCTAGAGCATTATCACAACCTTGTACTCTATTGAATTCATCACCATTTAAGGCATAGTACAAGGTGTTCATTGCTTTGGCCTTTAGACTTAATTTCCTTAAGTCATTCTCATCATATTCATTACTTGGTTTAGGTATATTAATGCCATTCTTAGTTTTGATTGGCATGTATGGACCATTTTCAATTATATTCCATACGCTAGAGTCCATAGCTTGGACAAAGATTCTCATCCTAGTTTTCCAATATACATAGTTATTTTCATCAAAAAGTGAAGGTCTAGTAATAGATTGACCCTCTGTGTGTGAGTTGTTCATATTGAAAGTCATAATTCAATTTACTCAAAAACAACAGAAAAAATATAGGTTAATCAATTTAAATATCTGCTCTAATACCAATTCTAGGATCGAGATTAACCTAAGTGGGGGTGAATTAGGTTAACTAAACTTTTTAGCTGCTAAGTCAAATTTGTGCGAATTATTTAGTTATTTTCAAACTCTAGTGCATAATTCTTAAACAAATAAATAAGAGTTTAGAGTAAGAAAGTGACACTGGTTTGGTAACGGGGTTTGGCCAACCTTGCCTACGTCCGCACTTCAAGGTACCTCCTTGAAGATCTTTCCAGCTCAAACCTTGAGATTCAGTCCGATTGACTTACGGGTGTCAACCAAACCTTTGACTCTTTTCTTGAAGGAGCGTCACCCCTTTTACAATGATCGTTCAATGAAAAGCAACTTTCAATTTGTACGGTTATAAAACCGACTCACTCAATCTCAAGAAAGTTATAAAACTTTAGTACTAAGATTTGAGAGAGTAAAAAGTTCGAGAATAAAATTTGGCAGCAATTCGGCGTTGTTTTCTCTCGTTAAAAATCATCACTTCAAAACGAGATCGCTTCATCTATTTATAGATTGCTGCTGATCTATCCAGTTGGGTCGACACAAATCCTATTGGGGTCGACACAAGCACTAGCCGGTAGACACATAAAATTATAGCCGTTGAGAGTTTTATGACCGTTGGTGCTGATCTGCCGAATTGGTTTGACACAAATGTTGTTGGGGTCGACACAAAATCTTCTCTGGAAATTGTTGGGGTCGACACAATGTTTGTGCGGTCGACACAAAAATAAGTTGGCTTAAACGTTAGTCCACATGTAAAATGCAGGAAAGGTCGACACAAGGATTTGGTTAGGGTCGACACAATGTTATATTTGGGGTCGACACAGACAGTTTGGATGGGTCGACACATTTGCACGTTGTACTGCCTTTTTGGCTCAACACAAGATTTATAGATTGGGTCGACACAAATGGAATGACTCGCCTCTGTTTTGAACATGGGTCGACACAAAAACTCTAAGGGTCGACACAATCACTGAAAGGCTGAGCTTCTGGATTTTCTTAAGGGTCGACACAAACACTATGGGTCGACACAATGTATGAAGGCTGTGCTTCTGGATTTTCTTAAGGGTTGACACGAACACTATGGGTCGACACAATTTATGAAGGCCGAGCTTCTGGATTTTCCTAAGGGTCGACACAATGACACTATGCTTATATATTTGAAATTTCTGCATCACTTAACCAAATTGTTAGACTTTAATTGTACCCTTCAAAGAGGGTATTTCTCATGAATGGATAAGTCTAATTTAAGCATTGTAAAGTGTTTTTTTTATCTTTCACGCTCATCTTACATAGTTATCATAAAAAACAATTGATTGCTTTAAAACACTTTTAAAGCCAACAATCTCCCCCTTTTTGATGATGACAAAAACTTTTGAAAGATAAATTGCTCCCCCATAGACATAGCATGTATAAAAGATATTCAATGCTCCCCCATACAAAGACACTCATGCATTACAGAATAAAATAACAATTTATGAATTGTGATAGCCAAATATAACTTATGCATTTTCTCCCTCATTGACATTATCAAAAAGAATAAACATAGGTATTAATAGATAGAATATTCAATACGAGAAAAGGTAGCATTGTTGATACAAAAGAGAAGATATGCAAAGAAGATAAGAGTTCTCCTAAGACAAAATTTTTTTTCTATACTACTCTACAGCTGGAGAAGAGATGAGAGAATCAATAACAATGGTGTCTGCAGCAAATGGAGGCTCAAAGTGAGAAAGTGATGGACTAAGTGACCCACTATATGGAGATCACTAGTCTTAGGTCGATAAGGCACTGAATCGGGATTCTTCCCGATTTCTCTAAGAAAAGGCCAATACCCTTCATCCTTCATGATTGTAGGCTCGGAGTGCTGCCCATAATATGACTCAGTTTTTCCATCGGATGTACAATTCATAATTATATTCAGTTGATAACTCCTAAGCCTTAAGCCCTAAGCCAAAAGCCTAAAGCCCTAAGACATAAACTTTAAGCCCTAAGAAATAAGCCTAAAGCCCTAACCCTAGGCTTAAAACCCTAACCCCTAAATCCTAAGCACAAAGCCCATAGCCCAACCCCCTAGGCACTAAGCCCTAAGAAGTCGTAAGGGATAAGCCCTAAGCTCTAAGCCTAAAGTCCAAAACCCTAAGCACTAAGCCATAAGCCTAATGTTAAAAGCCCTAAGCCCATCACCCTAAAACGTATGCCTTAAGCCCTAAGCCCTATGCCCTAAACCCTAAGCCCTAAGCCTAAAGTCCTAAGCCCTTCGCCATAAGCTCTAAGCCTTAAGTTCTTAACCCAAAGGCCTAAGCCCAAAAAAACTAAACTCTAAACCTTAATCCCTACGCTAAAAGCCCAAAGCCCTAACCCCTAAGCTTTGAGCCCAAAGCAATAATTCCAAAGCCCTAAGCCCAAAACCCAAAACCCTAAGCCCAAAGCCCAAAGCCCAAACTCCAAATCCATGAGCTCTAAGTCTAAGTCCAAAGCCCTAACCATTAAGCCCTAAGGTCAAAGTTCAAAGCCCTAAGCCCTTAGCCTAAAATGTAAGCCCTAAGTCCAAAGCCCTAAGATCTAAGCCCTACGCCCTAAGCCATAAGTAGTATGGACTAAGCAATTGGCTCTATGCCCTAAGCTTAAACATGTAAAATCTAAGTCATAAGCCCTGAGCCTTAGGCACTAAGCCCTAATTCAGAAGCCTTAAGCATAAGTTCCAAAGCCAAAAACCCTAAGACCAAAGCTCACAGCCCTAAGTCCGATTCCCGAAGCCCTAAGCCCTAAGATGTATGTTGTAAGCCCTAAATCCAAAGCCTTAACTCGAAAGATTTAACCCCTAATCCCTAAGCCAAAATCCCAAAGCCCTGAGCCAAAATCCCAAAGCCCTAAGCCATAAGCACTAGGCTCTAAGGCTAAAGGCCTAAAAACTAAGCCCGAAACTTAAGTATTTAAGCCCATAGCCCTTAACCTAAATTCTTAAGCCTTAATCCCTAAGTCTAAGCTTAAAGTCATAAACCCTAAGCCAAATGTCATAAACCATAAGGAAAAGCCCTAAGCCTTCAGCCTTCCCTAACAAAAAAATCATAAGGCCTCAATCATAAGGCCTCAATCATAAGGCCTCAATCATAAGCCCTAAGTCCTAAGTCCTAAGCACTTAGCCCTAAGCCCTTAACCCAAAGTCCAAACCCCTAATCCTAATCCCTAAGCACTAACCCCTAAACTTTAAACCCTAAGGCCTAAGTCGTTACACGTAAGCCGAATCTCAAAGCCTTTAGCCTAAATTCTAAAGCCCTAAGCAGAAAACTCTCAGCCTTAATCCCAAAGTTGTAAGCCAAAAAGTCCTTAACAATAAATTGTGAGCCCTTGGGCCAAAGACTCAAGCCTTGAGCCCAAATCCTTTTTTCCATAATTCGTAAGTCTTAACGCCAAAGCCATAACTCCTAAGCCATAATCCTCTAGCCCTAAGCCAAATACCCAAAGCCCAAAGCCCTAAACTTTAAGCCCTAAGAAATAAGCCTAAAGCCCTAACCCTAGGCTTAAAACCCTAACCCCTATCCTAAGCACAAAGCCCTAAGCCCTTAACCAAAAGTCCAAACCCCTAATCCCTAATCCCTAAGCACTAACCCCTAAACCTTAAACCCTAAGGCCTAAGTCGTAACACGTAAGCTGAATGTTAAAGCCGTTAGCCTAAATTCTAAAGCCCTAAGCAGAAAACCCTAAGCCTTAATCCCAAAGTTGTAAGCCCAAAGTCCTAAACAATAAATTGTGAGCCCTTAGGCCAAAGACTCAAGCCTTGAGCCCAAATCCTTTTTTTATAATCCCTAAGTCTTAACCCCAAAGCCCTAACTCCTAAGCCCTAATCCTTCAGCCCTAAGCCAAAAGCCCAAAGCCCTAAACTTTAAGCCCTAAGAAATAAGCCTAAAGCCCTAACCCTAGGCTTAAAACCCTAACCCCTAAATCCTAAGCACAAAGCCCATAGCCCAACCCCCTAGGCGCTAAGCCATAAGAAGTCGTAAGGGATAAGCCCTAAGCTCTAAGCCTAAAGTCCAAAACCCTAAGCACTAAGCCCTAAGCCCAATGTTAAAATCCCTAAGCCCATCACCCTAAAATGTAGCCCTAAGCCCTAAGCCTAAAGTCCTAAGCCCTTTGCCATAAGCTCTAAGCCTTTCAGCCTTAACCCAAAGGCCTAAGCTCAAAAAAACTAAACTCTAAACCTTAATCCGTACGCTAAAAGCCCAAAGCCCTAAGCCGCCTAAGCTAAAAAAAACTAAACTCTAAACCTTAATCCCTACGCTAAAAGACCAAAGCCCTAACCCCTAAGCGTTGAGCCCAAAGCAATAATTCCAAAGCCCTAAGCCCTAAACCACAAAGGCTAAGCCCAAAGCCCAAAGCCCAAAGTCCGAATCCATGAGCCCTAAGTCTAAGTCCAAAGCCCCAACCACTAAGCCCCAAGGTCAAAGTTCAAAGCCCTAAGCCCTTAGCCTAAAATGTAAGCCCTAAGTCCAAAGCCGTAAGATCTAAGCCCTATGCCATAAGCCATAAGTAGTATGGACTAAGCAATTGGCTCTATGGCCTAAGCTTAAACACGTTAAATCTAAGTCATAAGCCCTGAGCCTTAGGCACTAAGCCCTAATTCTGAAGCCTTAAGCCCAAGTTCCAAAGCAAAAAACCCTAAGGCCAAAGCTCACAGCCCTAAGTCCGATTCCCAAAGCCCTAAGCCCTAAGATGTATGTTGTAAGCCCTAAGTCCAAAGCCTTAACTCAAAAGCTTTAACTCCTAATCCCTAAGCCAAAATCCCAAAGCCCTAAGCCAAAATTCTAAAGCCCTATGCCATAAGCACTAGGCTCTAAGGCTAAACCCCTAAACACTAAGCCCGTAGCTTAAGTATTGAAGCCCATAGCCCTTAACCTAAATTCTTAAGCCTTAATCCCTAAGTCTAAGCTTAAAGTCATAAACCCTAAGCCAAATGTCATAAACCATAAGGGAAAGCCCTAAGCCTTAAGCCCTAAGGCTAATCAGCAATGTATTCTTCCAAGTATTCATGGGATCTAATATGCACAAGTACTGCAAAATCTTTGGAGCTATTAGTTAGCAAGAAAGGAACTACTAACCAATCGTGGTAGGTGCACGCCTATTGTGATTTCTGAAAGTAATCATTCTTTCCATGAACGGTGTTTTCTTTATTCACTCCTTTAGGGCACCAAGACTTCACACTATCACCACATGTTAGAAGGATGAGAAGTTGTAAACCATTTAACCACCAAAAGAAGTTGATAACCCAAATTCGTCCATGTGTTTCTTCCCAAACTAAACGTTCATCCCAAGATAAAAATAATATCCAAAACATAAGGTTGGTTGAAAACTTTTCCATCTTAAAATAGAGAATAAACCACGCACTTGTATACTTCTCCTTGTTCTCAATGACATGATCATTCATAATCTTATTCCAAGGAAGCAAAATAGTTTTAAAGGCCGTTGTACCAACTTCAAGATCACGAGTATTTAGTATCTCATCACACCAAGCTTTTGTATCCAATGACCATGGTTCATGTAGACAAAATGTATCGAAGTTCAAAAAGCTTCTAAAATCATCATGTGTAATTCCAAATAAGTTGTCCCTCATTAATTTCTCAATTTT
>QAOC01046925.1:43133-54821 GCA_003255005.1 Begonia fuchsioides
ATGCACGGTGTTTTCTCTATTCACTCCTTTAGGGCACCAAGACTTCACATTATCACCACATGTTAGAAGGATGAGAAGTTGTAAACCATTTAACCACCAAAAGAAGTTGATAACCCAAATTCTTCCATGTGTTTCTTCCCAAACTAAACGTTCATCCCAAGATAAAAATAATATCCAAAACATAAGGTTGGTTGAAAAATGTTCCATCTTAAAATAGAGAATAAACCATGCACTTGTATACTTCTCCTTGTTCTCAATGACATGATCAATCATAATCTTCTTCCAAGGAAGCAAAATAGTTTTAAAGGCCATTGTACAAACTTCAAGATCACGAGTATTTAGTATCTCATCACACCAAGCTTTTATATCCAATGACCATGGTTCATGTAGACGAAATGTATCGAAGTTCAAAAAGCTTCTAAAATCATCATGTGTAATTCCAAATAAGTTGTCCCTCATTAATTTCTCAATTTTGCAACTAAGCAAAGCAAGTTCATAATTTTGCAAGAAAAGTTCCTTAGCACCAAAATTTGCATGCTCGAAAACAACCACAAAATTCTTCTTCAAAAAGTTCACGTCAACATCACTAAAATGTCCACTATCTATCCAGCCAATCTCATGAAGATAATTAAGCACTTGGTTAAATGGATCATACCTTTTGGCCACAACCTTGTTCGGTTTGACCATTTCATCCTCTCGGTCTAGTTGGATACAATGGTATTCCAGTACAAGCTCTTCAAAATCATTTTTCCATTCCATGCAAGGATGAGAGGTTGCTGTAAATATTGGATCTACATACCCAAAGGGTTGGTTCACGGTCGTTCGAGACATAGGGTGGGCGATCCCGGCTTGTTGGAGCTATATCTTTATTGAGGTTCTTTCTTCAATACTTGCTACCAACGGAAGATCCACAATCTTTTCTTCTTGGTTAGGTTCGTGATGGGGCTCCAAGATACCACAAGAGTTTTCAGATTCCTTGGAGGAGTGATTATCCTCAATACCGACAATTTCTTCCATTTGTTCGGCTTCTTTTTCAACAACTGGTTTAGCTTCTTCTTCTTTCTTTTGAGGCATAAAAAAATTGGTTTTGGCCAAGCTCTCCTTCTTAATAAGTACATCCTAGGCCACTTGAGCCGGTTCAAGAGGAACTAATTTGAATGACCGTCCGTTGAATTTGAAGGAATATTGATTTGAAAAACCATCATGCATAACTCTCCGATCGAATTGCCATGGTCTCCCGAGTAATAAGTGGCTTGCACTCATGGGAACCACATCAGACATCACCTTATCTTTGTAACTTCCAATAGAGAAATCAATGCATACTTGCTCAGTAACCTTGAGGTCTTCCTCATCATTGATCCAACGTAATTTATAAGGCCTCAGATGCAAACTAGTTTTCAACTTAAGTTTATCAACTAAATCCCGAGATGCTACGTTAGTGCAACTACCACCATCAATAATAAGTGAACATACCTTTTCTTGGATCAAACACCTACTATGGAAGATATTTTCTCGTTGGAGTTACTCTTGTTGAATTTGAGTCGTAAGTACTCTTCGGATAACCATTAACAAGGGAGTTTCTTCATCTCTGGTTTCCAAGTTTGGTTGATGGCTGAAACCACTTCTCAAGGCCATCCTTCAAACTTAAAATCACACAAAAACAGAGGTAAAGAGGAAGGTGGGGAGGGATTTATGGTTCTGATACCAAATGACACGGAATGGAAGGGCTTTAGATTTAGGAGGTGGGAGAATCGGGTTAGGTTAAATGGAAAAACGATAATCCGATAATTCCATAATCGGGACTGGAATTTGGACGACGATAACTCAACGATACGGACGATTTTAGGGCTGAAATTTTCAGTGGAACTCTCGGAAGAAGAAAGGTGATAGTCCTCCAAAAATGAAGGAAATCACATGGATGGATCGGTCGGAATGTAATGGAACAGTAACGGCATTTTTGGTGGTGGCCGGAAATCTGCCGGCAGAAAGAACTAAAACCAAACGAAAAATATTGATGGAAGGAAGAGCTTGTGACCCTCAACCTCACCCTAAAGTCCTTGAAGAAGGCTGGAGTATTGAAGAACCAAGAAATCTCCAGCTCGGAGGGAAAGCCACGTGATCTTGAATCTCCTCAGCAATTTTCCCTTCTTCCTTGGCCCAAAATACCCTTCTCTTAGCTGAAAATTCCTCATGCAAAACCCCATGCAAGCATGCAAAAATAAACAAAATAAAACCTACCCGAGAAACCCTCTCGGGTTCTCCAAATAACCAACGTAAAATTCACGTAAAAATTAAGCTAAAAATGCGATAAAATTCCTTCAATCCATGTAAATGCTGGAGAGTTGAGTCGTGGAACCCTTGATCACTTTTGCATGGGACTACAACTCGCCATGCAACGTGGTACTTCAATCTGGTTTGGGTTCGGGCTTGATTCCTGAGCTCTCAATTTTTTGTTGCAAATCCTCCTTTTCTCCATGCCAATTTATCATGTGTTTTGGCCTTGTTTGATCCTCCAAAGTTGGCTTAGAAATGTATAATTCTTCAATTAATTTTCCTGCAAAATTAACAAACATATTAGAAAAATTCCGAGCTCGAGCTCGGGTGATTGCTTCCGCTTAGCATGCCAATCCGTGGCATGTCATCCTCCTCGGGTTCTTGAGGATTTGACCTCAAATCCAGTGGGAAGTCATTTCGATCTTTTTCATCTTCATTAAATCCAGCAAAGGGAGAAAGATCTCAAACATTAAACTACCTTATTCAAAACATTCTTTGGGCTTAAGGCTGCCTTAAGAGTGTGCCAACCTAGAACAACTTCTAGTTTTGAGTCATATGATTCAATGCCCTTCACCACATTATCATTCTTTCCATGGCTAAACAATTCAACAATTCGGTTTGTACTATACCACCGGATAACTAAATCAACATGAGTTTCATTTTCCCCTTTATAAACCATAATGTTTCCAATATAATCAGCAATATAAATTCCATGGAAGTATTCTATTAAGGACTCCAAGTACCTCATCCAATGATCATAGCTAGCTTCCTCTTTCTCCTTGGTTCTTTTGATGAGTGGACCGTAGACTCCTTCACTAGAATTACCAAATTGTTCTTAATTGCTTAAAGAGTTCTCCATATTAAGAAGATCATAATTCTTTTTCCTTAAGCTCAATTCAGATTTGTGGATTTCCTTCATCCAATCATAAACAAAGTAATTAATAAAGAGTTCGGGTAAAGAGACTAACCACCTTGAGAGTGTTTTGGAAATCACAACACATAAGACCTTTTGATCATTTATCACGAGTGTTCCTTCTTGAGTAGGCACAGATCCATCCTTGATCATAATCAAGTTATTCTTAGATAAATTCTCCTTCCTTGTGATCTCATCTTTGGCAACTATTCGGGTTCAAGGGGAACTAGCTTGATAGAGCGTCCACCAAACTTAAAAGAATATTTGTTTGTAAAACCAACGTGCATAACCTTCCGATCAAATTGCCATGGTCTTCCGAGTAACAAATGGCTGAACTCATGGGAACCACATCACACATCACTTGATCCTTGCAACTTCCAATAGAGAATTCGATGCATGCTTGGTTGGTAACCTTGAGGTCTTCATTATCATTTATCCAATGTAATTTATAAGGCTTCCATTTTCATAACAAGGCCGGTTATAGTGGCCATTAAATCCATTGGAAGCTTCGGGTTCTTGCAACCGAGCTTTTCTTTTGATATCAACAGACCATCTCTTTGAAGCTGGGATTATCGGTGACTTTCTTGGTGTTGTGGTTCTATCCAAACGTTGTATGAAAAGGTCTAGCCTCTGGTTGATGTCTTCAAGTTGACTTTGGAGTCTTGACTCGGAGCATCTTGGAATGGGAGTCATCGGTGATCGTTCATATGGTGGAACAATGCCTCGGGTTGCTTCACGGGTTACTCCATGTCTAGCCTCTGGTTGATGTCTCCTCATGTTTTAATCTTGCAACCTTAATAAAAGAAATTAAAATGGAAGGCGTGGGAAGGGATGCCTTGCTCTGATACCAGATGACACGCTCGGGGTTATGAGAAGTGTCGGGAGAAAGAAGACACAAGGGTAATCTGCCAAGGAGAAAGTCCAAGACAGAAATAGTGAGGTGTAACGGTTAATGTTCCAAATGCATACAGGATTAAGTCAAATAAACTCAGCCAAATGAAACTTTAGGAAGTGGACTAAGCTGGGCCAAATTTTCAGCTTGAAAACACGTGAGGACTTAAAATGGCACGGGAATACTTTTGAGTGTACAAACAGACACAAAACAGAAAACAATGACGTGGATGGGTAAAGATTTCTGCACAACTTCAAAAGCAGGCAACCTGGGAATGTAAAAATTGGCAGAAAACAACTTCAATGAAAGGGAAAGAAAATGCAAGTGGTTTGATGAAAAAAGACGTGGTAGGTTAGGAGATATGTAGGTTGGAAAATGGATGGACAGAAACTGTTCGATTTCGGGAACTCGGGCAGAATGAAGGGGAAGTTGTAAGCACAACTTTTGATGGGCGAAGGGTTTTGGTAAAAGGAAAGAACAGAAATTTCAGGCCATGAAAGAAGAATTCACAACCAAAAATTTAGGACTTTTACTTACGAAAAATAGAAAATGACACAGAGTGGACTTTTAGTGCACGAAATCCACTCGGGTAGAAATAAAAACAGCAACCAACACACAAGTAACAACACAATCACAATAATAAACGGAAGGTTAGCTATGGGACTTCCAAACTCGCCTTTGAACCTAAACAAGTGAGGAAGGGAGATTGGAATAGGGCTTAGTGGCTCTAGCAAGGCACCAACACCGTTACAAACCAAAGATCAAGGATATTACTCACCTTGAATTTGCTTTGCCGTGAGAGAAAATGGGGAGAGCTTCAAGCTTCAACATTCAACATTTTCTCTCTTCCCAAAAGACGTGGGAGGGGGATGACCCATCCAAAAATACACAAATTAAGTAAAACAAAAATAAACCTAAATTAGGGGGAAATGATAAGCTTGGTAGGTGTTAGGTGAGAAGGAGGACCCACCACCCACTTGCAAGCCAACCCACCCTAACTCCACGTCCAAACCAAGCTAAAAAGAACACAAAGGAGTTTTGGAAGAGAAGAATCTCCCGAAGCTCCATCAAAAGAGGTGGAAATGGTTCAAACCGAACCACTCCAAGCAAGAATGGTTCAATCCAAACCATTTCTCAAACCAACTTCAAGTACTAGAACTATTACATCATTACAAGTATTTTAAATAAACAAAAGTATTCACGTGGGTTGCTAGCAAACCTTCGTTGGGGGCTTCCTTGGGCTTGATGATGTGCCACGGATGGCACCACTCGATTGATGAAGCAAACTATTTTTCTAATGAGTTTGTTAATTTTGTAGGAGGCTCTTTTCATAAAAGGCTTATCAAGAAGCCAATTATGAAGGGAAAAACATGCTTCCTTTTTGACAACTCTTTTGCATCCGTGGCATGGAAGGGTGATCCAAACCACCTAGGTGATGATAGCACCACTTTTGGTTTCGGCCCAGGATGACCTCCGGGGCTTGTGTGGCTGTTTTGAACACCTTCCGGACCTGTTTTGGACAAACGTGCTTCTACAAAAATGTGGCCCACATCTTAAGGTTTCCAGCATGGGGCAGATTATAAAATTTGGACAACAACTGCCCAGCCAACGATCGCCATTATAGAGGCCTCCAGAAGATGGAGAAGCCCAAGAGCATCCAACTCATGGTGGCTGATCCATGGCCATGTTTGGCCCCAACGGAAAGGAAGGCTGAATTTCATCTTTCTCAGCATTTTGGAAGATAGAAAAGAATTGGATAAAACTTTGGAAGCTTGAAGCTCTCAAACCCCCTTTCCTTTCTCACGACATTTCATCCAAGGTGAGTAATATCCTTGTTTTGGTTTGTCTTGGTGTTGGTGATTTAGCTAGGATCACTAAGCCTTTGTTCCAACCTTCCTCCTCACTTGATTAGGATTAAGGCAAGCTTGGAAGTCCCATAGCCCTCACTCCATCCCATTTGTTTTCGGATCTTTTGCTGTTTGGTGTTTATTGTTGTTGTGGTTTCCTTACCGAGTGGATTTGTGCATCAAAAGTCCACTCCGTGCAAACTTCTGTTTTTCCGTGTGCTAATGTCCCAAAATTTTGGCTGTGAGTTCCTCATTCATATCTAGAAATATTTGTTTTTACATGTCACTCCCAGATTTCTTCAATTCGAAGTTGTGCATGTTCCTTTCTCCACCTTTCTAGTGGATTAATCAATTCAAGCCCATTCTGTCGACCTGATTTCAAATTTTCATAACTTGTAATCCAGTCATGAGTTTGCCTCATAAAACCCACCATTCTCTTCCCCTTTCATTGAAGTTATTCTCTGTCAATTTTTGGCTTCCCAGATTACCTACATCGAAAGTTGTACAGAGATCTTTCGATACCTTCTGTACTGCCCAAAACAGTTTTGTCTGTTTGTGCACCAGAAATTCATCCCGTGCCATTTTAAGTTCTCCACGTGATCTCACTCTGAAAATTTGGCCAAAGTTAGCCCACTCCTTAAAGTTTAAGTCCTCCAAATCTTAGCCCAAGGGCCCGTATGCATTTGGAGCTCTAGTGTGTTCACTCCCCTGTTTCTGCAAGCCATTCTTGTTCTCCCGGCAGATTACCTTGTCTTTCCATCTGTCCCCTTTTATCCCGACACCTCCTAACCCCGAGTGTGTCACTTGACTAATTGGTCTCCAAACCGTGCTCAAAATGAAGGAGGCTTTAACTCCGGTTTGGTCCATCACTTGACGGGTTGTCTATGGATAGTTGGATAAGGTCACTTGCTTCCTTCTTGGACCAAGGTGGAGCAGCTGCTGCTTCTTGGGCTGGACAAAGATGCAATTGGTCTTCCTTCTCTTTTGGGGCCAAACATGACCATGGATCGGACTCCATGGGTTGGATGCTCTCGGGCCGCTACCTGTTCTGGAGGCCTCTGTAATGGCGATGGTTGACCGGGTAATCTTTGTCCAAAATTGATGATCTGCCCCATGATGGAAACCTTAGGATGTTGGCCACATTTTTGTAGAAGCATACTTGGCCAAATCAGGTCTGGCAGGTGTTCGAAATAGTCGCACAACCCCCGGAGGTCATCCTGGGCCGAAACCAAAAATGGTGCTATCATCACCTAGGATGGTTGGATCATCCTTTTCATGTTGGCACCTACAAAATTAGCACATTTGTTAGACAAAATATTGACTCGGCCTTGGCTTAGAAACCCGAGACCAAGTCCATGGTGCTAGAGCCTTCCGATGTGCTAATCCGTGGCACATCACCTAGGCTGTCCGAAAATGAACAAAGGCACGGGAATTTCTGATGCAAAGCCTCGTTGGCCCGTTGATGTCTTGAGGAGCGCATCCCGGGTATCTATGTCTCGGACACCGATAAATCCACGCGTGTCCCTCTCGAGCTTTGTTCTTTCCTTGACCAAATAATCGGATTACTTAAGGATTTAAGTCAAGTGTGCGATAGGATTTGGTCAAGGTCTCCTAGTTGACCGAAGGAAGACCTTGGCTTGACCGTGGTTTGACCGTGGTTTGACCAAAGGTTGACCATGGCTCGGCTACGACATTCCTTCGCGGGCATTGGTGCCTTCCTTCTTCTTGGCTGTTTTTCTCCTTTTCCAAGGTTTTATTTGCTGATAAAATAAAAACTAAAAATAAATGTGACCAAATGTTTGCCCATGGTCTAACACTCGATCCGTGGTAAATGAATCGGGCGTTTTTCCATGTTGGTCACTTATTCAATTGGGCCGAAATCCTAGAGGACTGCGGCAAGGCCGACGATCGATCCTTGGTGGGTCGTCGAGTCATGGTCGCGGGGACGGGCTCCGGGTGTGTCTTGGCCGGGTGGTCCAGGCGTGTCCCGGCCGGTTGTGTCGTGGTCGGGTGGTCCGGGTTGCTCAAGCACCAATCAGGTTCAC
Organism: Begonia fuchsioides; assembly: GCA_003255005.1. Classification (NCBI taxonomy): domain Eukaryota; kingdom Viridiplantae; phylum Streptophyta; class Magnoliopsida; order Cucurbitales; family Begoniaceae; genus Begonia; species Begonia fuchsioides. The sequence goes on from QAOC01046925.1 coordinate 51,105, forward strand.
CCCTTGTTGCTCCCAATCAGCCTTGGAAGATGATCTTCCTGCAGAATTAACAACCAAATTAGTAAACCCATGACCGGTCATGGGGGCTTGTCCGGCTATGTACTCTGATTGTACATCAGGCCGAACATTGACCGACCCTCGGTCAAGCCTCGGCCCACCTTCGGCCCACTAGAAGGCCTTGGCCAAATTCTATCGGCCACTTTACTTAAATCCTTAAGTATTTTGGTTATTTGATCAAGAAAAGGACGAGGTTCAAATTACCACGGATATATCTCTTAGATGTCCGAAGATCATCTACCGGGCACGCGTACAAGGCCGATCGGCAACAACCGGCGAACCTCAAGGGATTTTAATCCATAAAATCCGTGATCCAGCTGTTGAATCATCAGAGGATCTTGAAGCAACAACTTTGCACAACAACCTCATGGATCCCTTGATGCTCGGATATGCACAACTACCGGTTCGGCCCATTTGGATGCACCCACGCACATGCTCGAGTCATTATCGGACGATCGAAGAACCAGACCGCGCGCTACTTTATGTTGACCACCAAGGGAACTTTAAAAGCCCCGGATCCAGATTGCCTCGAGCCAATCTTCCATTTGTTCGGAGCTCCACCCACCAGACGCACCCTCTTGGTCAACCTCGGTCACCATCGGTCAAGGCTCAAAGCCGACCGTGCCAATCCTATTGAACCGAGCTTAAAGTCAACCGAAGCCTTCCCGAAGCTAATCCAAGGCGTTCAAGTCATCGAAGGGCTTAGCTTATCTTTCTCAACTTTTATCTTTTACATTTTTTGGTATTTAAGTGTAACACTTGCACTTGAATGAGTATAGTGAATTTTTAGAGTAAAAATGTGCATTGCACCTTCTTCTCGAAAGGTTTGAAGCTCTCTCCGACGTATACTTCTCCGGTGCGTAATATCTGACCGAGAACATCAACCCTTGCACGTACGATCGATGCGTCATGTAATACCCAAAAATAAAATTGCTTACTTTTAAGATAAATTAAGATATTTAATTAAATGTGAAAGATGAAAAAGCTAGGGTTATGAAAATTAGCATAAAAATGATAGTAAGTAAAATTACACTTATGCTTAAAGGATATGTCACGTTCACTAGATTTTCTCCTTAATCAATGATATTATTTGAATAAACCTTAGTCCAAAAATATTATTAGATACAAATATCATTTTGTAATTTAAAGTAGAGGAGCAATTAGAAAGTGCCACGTGTTCCTATTTGATTAGTGACTAATTGTGATTAAAGCATAATTAGTGAGTGATTAATGGGTAATTAAGGTTTACTAATCATGATTAATTATGTTAGTCTTAAGAATTAGCTTAGTACTAATCTAGATTAATTAATTACAGTATGTATGATTAAATAGTGATAATTATAGTATTTTAGCAATTAAAGAGACATATAAGGGCAAAATGGTAAACCTAAAAGGATAAGTTGGACTAAAAGGTAAATTCATCCTAAAATCTATCTGAAAAATGTCAGAAATGGCTGAAGATCAGCCATTTTCGTGGCTGGAGAGAGAGAAAGGGAGAAAAGGAGCAAAAAAGGGAGAAAGGGTTTTAGAGAGAAAGAGTGAAAATTGAAGGGGAATGAGTAGAAATTAGCTTCCAAACATTTGAGGAAAAGTGTTCCTCTCATCAAGAGGAATCTATTGAGCTAAAAATCATGAGGTAATATTTATGTTATGCGTGGATTAGATTAATTGTGATTAAGGATAGGATGGTTAAAGAATAATTATGTTTTTTTTAGAGGATTTATTGATGGTATGATGATTAGCTATATTGAGTGCACAAAATTTGGACGTTATGGTGTATGGTTCTGTAAAAATGATATACAATCATGTTATAGTGGCTTAGGTGTGGATATATATGAAAGATAAAATGAATTAGTTTATATTTGTCCATGTTATGCAAAAGTGGTTAAAAATTGGAAAATCTGTCCAGTTTCGGGTTTTGTATTCAAAACTTATGTTAGACTAATTCACTGTCTAAGGCCTTTTCTCACGTTAAAACAGACACCTTGGGTGAGATTTGAGCTTAGGAATGAAGATATTTGGAGTTGTATATAATAAGTTATGATACTTTGAAGTTGCTGCAAAACAATGAATAATATTTTAGGTTTCAATTAATAGTTGTTTTATTTATAGTTTATGAAGTGATTAAAAGGCATTGATTATGTGTTTCCTAATTGCTAAAGACCTACGGTAAGTAATGCTATGTTTGTGTTTTGCCTCTTTGGGCCTACACCATGAAGTGTTAGGTTATGCTTGTTTCTTATGACATGAATTGTTTAGTGTTTAGATAGAATATGTTGAATGATGGTATTTGTCTCAAAGATATGTTTTGAAGTGTTAATTTGGATTGATTTATGAATGTCATGTTTTTGGATAGCAAGTTGCAATTATGTTACTATCACAAAGATTTGGTTTATGTCAAAACGGAATAAGTATATGCTCCTAGCAATTGTTAAGTAGTTAAGCTAATGTAACTTACGAAATGTTATTGGAATTGATATTTACTATGATGTGATGAATTGTTATGTTTATGCTACACATGTTAATGATGTGCTTGGTACATCCATATTATGCATGTTCACGAACATCTCATGCATCATGTTTTCAAGAAAGTTACGAACTATTTACATGTATGAGATTTCATATGAAGCAGAATATGAAAATGGTTCATTCGGGTTGAGCTCGAATAACCAACGAAAGACGAAGATAAAAGAAAGAAAGAAAGAAAAAGTCACGTAAATGTCATTGGGAAGGAGTTTGAGTTTGTTGTCCCCTTAGGTGGACTCAAGTTTGTGGTCTCTCGTTCCTTGCCAGGAAGCCCCAATGATAAGGATGTATGGAAATTAAAGTAAAGAAATACCCCAAATGAAAAGAAAATAAAATGTTTTACAAATTCATATCATGTTTGCATTCATGCATTTCATGCTTTACTTACTGAGCACTAGGCTCATAGATGAACTTTGTGGTGTAGGTGATGTTAACGTTCAGTTGACGAAGCGCTCTCATGACCGTGGCTACGTGGTTATTAGAATGATGTTGTCCAAGCAACGAACGGGAGGATTTTTATTTTAATGTATTTTAGAACGATCATGCAATCATGTATTCCTCCAAAAGAGATTTAAATTATAAATGTGTTTCAAAGTCTTCCTGATGTGCCCGGAAACCGCCATCCACCGGAGGGTGCGACCACCCGAAGCCGGGCAAGACAATTATCTAACATGTTTGCTAATTTTGCAGGAGATTCATTGCCAGTAAAGGGCCTCCTAGACATGCCCTCCTCTCTTGATAAAGAACTTCCCAAGCATTGCATACATTGGGAGATTGAAGAGAAGAACTTAGAGTCCGAAGTTCATAGCCTATCTTACCAAGACAAAGACCAAGCAACAACTCACGTGGAACTCCAAGTTATTCTTAAAGAAGATGATCCATTCATGCAGCAAGGACAAGGACAAGTCTAAGGATGGGAGAGCATGGGAGAAGTCCACGTTTTAATTCTTTTGAAGAAAGAAAACCCGGTTGTATAATATCTTGCATGGTTCACGTGAAAACCATCCAAGCTCCTTCTCTTTCTTTTTGTTGTAAACTAATTACGTGGCTGCAAGTGGGAGATCCTTAGGAAGCCTTAGGGAATGGTTTTAACCTTACTTGTAATAATGTATTTATTCTAGGGTTTGAAGTTTG
>QAOC01046938.1:14666-24823 GCA_003255005.1 Begonia fuchsioides
TTTTGTTTTGATATTGAATAGATTCTTTCATTTGATTTTCTTCCACTAAATCACATAACGCTTCATGCATTTTCTTGGTTCTTGACCTTGTCATTGGGCCTCCAATTCCTTGCAATTGGTCTTTCTCATTGGGATTGATTTGTGTTATCACTTGATTCACATCAAATAAGAAGTAAGGTTAGAGTATGTGACAAGTGAGTTAAGTGTTGGAGGAGAAAATTTAGTGAAGCCAACTCATGCTTGCCTCTCCACCTCATGCTTGCCTCTTTACCTCATGCTTGCCTCTCCACCTCATGCTTACCTCTTCACCTCATGTTTACCTCTTCACCTTCTGCTGACATTTGATGCACGAAATTCTCATTATTATCCCTAAATTCTCTCAAGTTTCGTATGAAGGGAAACATAAGGTTGAAGCTGAAGTTGAAAGTTTAGTGTGATGCACCGGCCCAAGTCTTTGGGTTTCATTGGTGTTTTTTTGACATTGTTTGATGGTTGTTAGGTTTAAGTAAAGTAATGAAGTAAGTTTATATTAAGTATACTTAAGAGATAACAATTATCTTCATTGGAGACATTTGTTTATTTAGATTGGGAGATGTTTTATGCATGCTTTATGTTTATGTTATGAATGTCACGTTGTGGACATATGTCATTTTCATGCATCATGTCTTACGAAAAGAACGAAAATGTTTTCCATGCATGTTTTCAAACGTCACCCAACCGAATGATGAGGGTGGGATGGGAGGAACCTGTTGGTGCTAACTCTCATTCTGAAAATCCTTAAAGTTCTATGCATGAATGTACATAAAGAATGAATAAGGTAGAACAACGAGGTGGAAAGCTCGGTCACGAGGACCAAGTAGAATCACAAAGTGGAAAGCCGAACATGTAAATGACTAGTAGAACCACGAGGTGGAAAGCTCGGTCACGAGGACTGGGTAGAACCACGAGGTGGAAAACTGGATCGATAAGCAAGAATAACGTAATAAAGAACGAAATGAATATGCATGTTTTATAAAACCATGCTCATGTCACGCATGTCACTTTATATGATTTTTTTACTTAGCCTTAAGCTCATTAGAATAAACTTTGTGATGTAGGCAATGAAAACGAAGGTGAAGAACTTAGTTTTCACCACATGATGTGATGCTGTGAAGGAGGCTTGCTCGGGCCGTGCATGCACTGTTAAGCGATAACCCGTTGGAATGAACGAAAGAAAGAAGTTTTGATGTATTTTGAAAGTACTATGTTTTAAGATGTGTTTTGTGAAATGTTAATTACATATGTAAACTAACCCTATTCATGAATAAGCACGTTTTGGAAATGTGTTTTGAATTATGGTAAAAATGAGTTTGCTATTTACTTAATGACTTCCTCTGTGTTTTCAAGAAAATGATTTATACAAATTAAAGATTTCAAGGAAAAGAAAACAATTTTACCATGGCTTTTCAGTGTTTTTTTTAATAATTAAAAAAAAATAGGATGTTATAGAAAGCTTATGCCTTAGGGCTTTGAACTTAGGGTTTAGGGCTTTGTTCTTAGGCTAAGGGCTTAGTGATTAGGACTTAGGACTTGGGATTTTGGTTTTGGGCTGAGGCTTTTGGGCTTTAAGCTGAGGGCTTTTTGTTTGACACTTACGGCTTAAGATTTAGGGTTGTAATTTTTTTTTGTATGGCTTTGGGCTTATTGTTATAGACTTTGGGCTTTTGGCTTAGGTCTAAGGGCTTTGGCCTTAGGAATTAGGGCTTCGAGATCAAGGTTTAGGCTTAGAGCTTTGGGCTTAGAAGCTAGGGTTTAAGGCTTAGGGCCCAAAGCATATAGCCTGAGGTATTAGGGCTTCATGCCTAAGACTTTAGGCTTACGGCTTAGGACATAGTGCTTTAAACTTTTGTCTTAGGGCATTAGGTTGAGGGCTGAAGTTTGAGCTTAGGGCTTTGGACTTTAGGCTTAGGGCTTAGGCCTCAAGGATTAGGGCTTAAGACATAGGGTATGCCCTATGTCTAAGTGCTTAGGGCATAGGTTTATGGCATAGGCCTTTGGGCATTCGGCTTAGGTCTAAGTGCTTAGGGCTTAGGCCTAAGGTATTTGGGCTTAGGGCTGAGGTCTTTAGGCTTAAGGCTAAGGGCTTTGGGCTAAGGTCTTAGTTGTTCGGGCTTTGAACTTTGGACTTTTGGCTAAGGCTTTAGGCCTTAGTGTTTACAATTAATGACTTAGGGCATAAGGCTTAGGGCTTAGAAATAGGGCTTAGGGCTTTGGGCTGATGGCTTAGCGCTAAGGACATAGGGTTTTTGGATTATTGCTCAGAGCTTTGGGCAGGTGTCAAACGTTAGGGCATAGCGGTTATGATTAAGGATTTTGGGCTTAGAGCTAATGGCTTAGAGCTTAATGTTTAGGCTTTGGGCTTAAGGTTTTAGGCTCAATGCTTAGGATTTTGAGGAGAGGTATTAGGGTTTCAAACATTAACCTTAGAGCTTATGGCTTAGGGCTTAGGGCTTAGGGCTAAGGCATATGGCTTAGGAATTAGGGTAAATGATATAGGGGTTTGAGATTAGGAATTAGGGTAAATGATTTAGTGGTTTGAGATTAGGAATTAGGGCTTAGGGCTTTCCGCTTGCGACTTTCGGCTAAAGCCTTATGGCTTTGTTCTTAGGGCTTAGGGATTAGGGCTTAGGGCTTTTGGCTAAAGTAATAGAAATTTTTGGTAAGGGCTTAGGTGATATGATTCAAGAATGGAATGGGGAACAAAATGGGTTTCGGGTGAGAAATAGGCAAAGAAAAGGGCCAAAAATTGGTGCTATTGGGGAAGGTGGTTCTCGAGTTGCATACAGAGTTTTAAATTGAGATTTTGAAGTGTTTTTAGGAAATCAAAGGAAAGCTTAACCTCAAAAAATGGGGGATAGATCTTGAGGAAATCAGGAGATATGCAGACAAGAATATTGGGTGGGAAAAAGGGGGTTATCAGAAAAAAAATGAGGTTGATCGGAAAATGGAATGTAACCGGAGATGGAGAAGAGCTAATATGGATTACATGCTTACCCTAAGACCATGGGCGAGTGGTTGAAGTCGTGTATCATGGCCTACATTACCCTAGCTCGGAATGGAAGCAAATGCCTTGAAGGATGCTCTTGGATATCACCGGATAACACTCACCGGAGAACCAAGTCTTGGAGGTAGAAAACCGGCCAAGGAAGGAGATGCAAAGCACTCTTTAGATTCAAAAAGAAATTGATTACAATGCTCGGTGATGAGATAGTTTTAATCTCCCTCACATGAGAGAGAAGCAACCTAATCGGATTGCATCAAATAGCTTTACCCGATTTGTTGCTTACACAAAAAGAAAGGTGGAAAGGACCACCCAACATTTACCCGATATTGGGGGAGACTAAGGAAGAGTGGTCCCAAAAATTTGTTCCCCTCAAATCGGCTGCCATTCAAGCATTCTCAAAAGCAAAAACCCATGCAAAAGAGAAAACTCAATCCAAACTCATACCAAACCCATACAGACCCACGCCAAACCTATAACACCCTAAATTTTTTTTTTTTGTAAAATTTAAAAGGAATAAAATAAAACTAGAGAGAGGGGATTCCGATTGGGTTTGCACCTTGCTCCATGGGCCATGACCTAAACCCAACCTAGACCAAGCTTGTACTCGGTTTCTCCTCCTTCCTTGCCTCGGGTTTGCACTTCCCTCCATGGTGTTCCAAGCTCGAAGATGATTCGATCTTGGCCTCCATTTCCAACTCTTCCCACATGAGGAGATGTTTGGGTTGTTCTAAGTCTTTTGGTGTAGGTTCCTCCTTAATTAATCAGCGCTCATCATTTCCTACAAAAAGAGCAAATTGATTAGAAAACTCCTTAGCTCGGGCTCGGGTGATGACTCCTTGAGGTATGGTTCTATGCAAGGCATCTCATGGCATGTAATCCTCCCAGGGTATTTTGAGGACTTGTCCTCAAATCTATGGGCGAATATTCCTCCATTCGTTCCTCCACTCATCCCCAACATAAGGAGAAAGATCTTGAACATTAAAAGTGGCAAAGACTTCATATTCCCTGGGTAACTCGAGCTTGTAGGCATTGGGATTAACCCTTTCACAAATCTTGAAACGTCCATCGGCCCTAGGTGCTAGCTTTGACCCTCTTTGCTTCAGAAACCTTTTCTTCCTTAGATGAGCCATACCAAGTCTCCCTCCTTGAAATTTGTTGCTTTCCTCCCACGGTTAGCATTATTGGGATATGATTCATTTGCCTATTGAATTGCATACCTCACCTTCTCATGCATATTCTTCACTAGTTCGGCCTTCTTGGCCCCATTCGGATTGAAAATTTCCATTGAGGGTACAGACACTAAGTCAAGAGGGGTCAATGGGTTGAATCCACGCACAACCTCGAAAGGAGTCATTAGAGTGGGGCATTATGCACACTCTGATTTTAAGCAACCTGCCAGCCCACAATGGAAGGAACCTGCCATACTTTTTGTTAACATGTTTTAACTAGAATTGAAGCAAAAATGTGATGGTTGTAATTAAGACGCTATATAAGCCTTCCTTAGCTCATTTTGTAAGGGGTTCTTGAACATATAATATCCAAAGCATTTGCTGCTTTTAGTTTAATGAGGAATCCTCCAAACAACCTTGCATTTCACCCGGTGAGTAATATCCGTGTGTTTGTAAGTTTTATTATCTTGTTGCTAGTTGCAAAATTAGTAACTTGCTGCAATCTTCCCCACTTCGTGCAAGTGGGATACAAGTGTAAGATTGTAGAGTTTGCTTTGTTTCGTCAATTCCACACCGTTCATGTTGTGTCATCCGATACCGTTGGCACATCAAGGTCCATAGAAAATCTCTCCCTTTTTTGGTGCAATCGGTTAAGGGGGCAACTATAGAGCTAAACCCTTAATGAATCTCCGATAAAAAAAAAAAAACAAGCCCATGTAGACTCCTTACATCCGAAACACTCTTAGGAGTGGGCCATTTCCGAATTGACTCTATCTTGGCATCATCAACCTCCATACCATTCTTAGTAATAATTAACCCTAAGAAATGGATACGTTCTTGCACAAAAGCACATTTCTTCAAACTACAAAATAATCTAGTGGCTCAGAGAGTTTCAAATACCAATCTAAGATGTCCAAGATGAGTATGAAAATCTGAACTATATACCAAGATATCATCAAAGTAAACCACCACAAAATTTCCCAAGAAATCCTTTAGCACTAAATGCATAAGTCTCATAAACGTGCTATGGTCATTAGATAGCCCGAAGGGCATTACTAACCATTCGAAGAGACCATACTTGGTCTTGAAAGCCGTCTTCCATTCATCTCCCTCCTTTATTCGGATTTGATGAGAGCCACTCTTCAAATCTACCTTGGAGAAATAAGATGCCCCACTAAACTCATGCAACATGTCTTCCAGTCAAGGAATCGGGAATCAATATTTGATTGTAATTTGATTGATGGCTCGGCAATCCACAAACATCCAGAAGCTGCCATCTTTCTTTGGAACCAATAGGGCGGGCACAACACAAGGACTCAAGGATTCCCAAATGTAGCCTTTGTCTAGGAGTTATTGCACTTGTCTTTGAAGCTCCTTGGCCTCCTAAGGGTTCAACCTATAAGATGACTGATTAGGAAGCGCCAATCCCTGTTGTAGATTGATTTGGTGCTCAATGCCTCTAAGGGGTAGTAACCCTCATGGCAACTCCCCAGGAAAAATATCTTGGAACTCCTCTAGAAGTACTCGGACCTCCTTAGGATCCCCTTCAATTTCATCCATCGTCTCCCAGAACATCAACATCACAATCGGCCCTCCTTCCAAAATAGACTTCAACAACTCTTTCTTGGACATGAAAAGTTAGATTTAGTCATACCTTCCTTCCTTGCGGTCTCATCCTTAGAAACTTGATCCAGGCCAAGAAGAGCTAGCTTGATTTCCCTCCCTTCGAACTTGAAGGAATAATGTTGCTATAACCATCATGAAGGACCCTCCGATAATATTTCCATGGCCTTGGCTTGCGCTCATTGGCACCACATCACAAAGCACTATATCCTTGTATCCACTGATTGAAAACTCCAAGTTAACTTCTTTGGTCACCTTGATGTCTTCTTTGTCGTTCAACCATCTCAACTTGTAAGGGCTAGGTGCAACATAGTTTCAAGCCCTAACTTCTTCACAAGATCTCAAGACGCCACATTGGTATAACTCCCACCATCTATGATAAGAGAGCATACCTTCCCATAAATAAGGCACCTACTATGGAATATGTTCTGCCTTTGAAAACCCTCACTTTGGACTTGGGATGATGGAACTCTTCTTATCACCATCAAAAGGGGTACCTCATGAGCATGAAAAATCTCCTCCTCGGGTTCTTGCTTTTCACTAGCTTCTTCCAGCACTTCATCCTCGCTTACAACTTCATTGGTGCCCTCCTTAAGAATCATGACCCTCTTGTTTGGGCATTGAGAAGCAATATGGCCTAAGTCAAGACATTTGAAGCATTTGATCTCCTTTGCTCGAGGCCGATTGCTTTCATCATTTGGTTTCCCCTCACCTTCTTTCTTATGGGACCAAGAATTCATATGAGGGGGCTTTTCCTCGACCTTATAAAAGAGATTGTAAGGAGGGGTGGTTTTGGGGGCAAATCGGTTAACCACCCCCTTTCCCTTCCTCTTCACTTGCCTTTCCAATTTCATGGCAAGTTAAATGACCGCATCCATGGTATCGATTGGTTGTAGTTCCACTATGTCTCCAATCTCCTCATTCAAACCCCGTAAAAACCTTGCAATGATTTGTTCCTCGGGTTCATCTAAGTCACACCGAATCCTAAGGGTTTCAAATCTGGTCAAATACTCCTCCATCGAGAGGTTTCCTTACTTCAATGTTTGGAGTTGGAGGAAGAATTCTTGTTTGTAGTGGCTCGGCACAAACCTCTTCTCATGAAGAGTTTCATGGCCGTCCAAGTAGGAATATCATCCTCACCATCACGACTCCTTTGGGCCTTCAAACTATACCATCATAAGCTAGGATACCTGGTTAACTCCGAAGAAACCAATTGTAATTTCAGCCGTTCCGAGTCGTTATAACATTCAAACACTTTCTCTACTTTTTCAACCCAATAAAGGAACGCATCACCATTACAAGATCCATTAAAGGATGGAATGGTTACCTTGATATTCCATCTCTCATCTTCATGGTTGGGTTGATCATTGTAACTAAACTCTTCATCGGAGTCCTCAGTTGCTTGATCTCGAGGCCTCCTAATGCCATTCCCAGGTCTTCTCCTTGGAGTCGGGGTTGGAGGGTACCTCATTGGAGGAAAGGCTGCCTCCAACCTTTGAAATACAATCTCAAATTTCTTGTGAATCTCATCTAGCTGTCCTTGTACGCTAGACTCCGAAACATCCGGGTTAGGGGTCACCAGAGGTAGATTTTGTGGCGGAATATAGTCTCAGTTAGGGTTATGGTTGGCTCCACTTCGAGTCATCATGCCCTAACTACACAACTTAGCCAAAACGAGAGAAAAATTGAAGAGTAAGAGTGGATGAATGACTCTGATACCAAATGATATGATTCAAAAATGGAATGGGGAAGAAAATGGGTTTCGAGTGAGAAATAGGCAAAGAAAAGGGCAGAAAATGGGTGCTATTTGGGAAGGTGGTTCTCAAGTAGCATAGGGATTTTGCAACTGAGATTTTCAGGGGTCGTTAGAGAATGAGAGGAGAGCTTAACCTCCAAAAATGGGGGATAGATCATTGGGAAATAAGGAGATATGCAGACAAGAACATCGGGTGCCAAAAAGGGGTTATCGGAAAAAGGAATGGGCTTGATCGGAAAATGGGATGTAACCGGAGATGGAGAATAGCTAATATGGATTGCATACTTACCCTAAGACCATGGGGGAGTGGTTGAAGTTGTGTAGCACGGCCTAGCTTACCCTAGCTTGGAAGGCAAGAAAAAGCCTTGAAGGATGCTCTCGGATATTGCCGTATATTACTCACCAGAGAGCCAAGTCTTGGAGGTAGAAAACCGGCCAAGAAAGGAGATGCAAAGCACTCTTTAGATTCAAAACAAAAATGATTACAATGCTTGGAGATGAGAGGGTTTTAATCTCTCTCACATTAGAGAGAAGCAACCTATTCGGATGGCATCCAAGAGCTTTACCCAAATTGGTGGTTGCACAAAAAGAAAGGTGAAAAGGACCACCCAATATTTACCTGATTTGGTGAGAAGGAAGAGTGGTCCCCAAAATTTGTTTCCCTCCAACCGGGTGCCATCCAGGCATTCTCAAAAGCAAAAACCCATGCAAAAGAGAAAACTCACTCCAAACCCATACCAAACGCAAAGAGACCCATGCCAAACCCATAACACCCTAGATATTTTTTTTTTTGCAAAATGAAAAAGGAATAAAATAAAACTAGAGAGAGGAGATTCTGATTGGGTTTGTGCCATGCTCAATGGGCCATGACCTAAACCCGACCTAGACCAAGCTTGTACCTGGTTCCTTCCTTGCCTCGGTTTTGCACTTCCCTCCATGGTGTTCCAAGCTCGAAGATGACTCGATCTTCGCCTCCATTTCCATGCTTCCCATATAAGGAGATGTTTGGGTTGCTCGAAGGTTTTTGGGGTAGGTTCCTCCATAATTAATCTGTGCTCATCATTTCCTACAAAAGAGCAAATTGATTAGAAAACTCCTTAGCTCGGGCTCGGGTGATGACTCCTTGAGGTAGGGTTCTATCCAAGGCATCCAGTGGCATGCCATCAAGGGTTATGTATTAGGGCTTTATGCTTATGGCTAGGGATTAGAGCTTTAGCTTTAGGCTTAGATATTAGGTTTCACGAAATTGCTAAAGGATTAGGGTTTTGGGGTCAGGGCTTAGGGTTTATGTATTAGAGCCTAATGCTTAGGGCTAGGCATTAGAGCTTGGGCACTAGGCTTTGTGCTTTGGAATTTAGGATTAGGGATCAGTTGTTTGGGCTTTTGGCTTTCGGCTTGGTGGTTAAGGCTTTAGGCTTTGTAGTTAGGAATTCAGGATTAGGTCTTGTGCTTTGTGTTTTAGGCCTAGGCCTTTAAACTTTGGTCTTACAACTTAGGGCTTAGGGCTTTGGGACTAGGTCTTAGGGTTATGGCTTAGAGCATAGGGGTTTGGGCTTACAACTTAGTTCTTAGGGCTTAAGACTTTAGTATTAGGGTGTAGGTTTAGGGCTTTTAGATTAGGTCTTAAGGCTTTGGGCTTGTGATTTAGGACTTTGGGCTTAGAGCTTTGGGATTTGGGGTTAGGGCGTGGACTTTGCTCTTAGGGCTTTGGGCTTGAGGTTTGTGATTTTAGGCTTAGGGCATAGGGCTTAAGGTTTATGATTTCGAGCTTAGGCCTTAGGTCTCTTTTCATAGGGCTTAGGGCTTATGGTTCATAGTTTTGAGATTAGAGCTTAAGGCTTAGGGCATTGAGCTTAGGGCTTAAGGCTTAGGTCATTTAGATTAGGGCTTAAGGCTTAGGGCATTGAGCTAAGGGCTTAAGGCTTAGGGCATTGATCTTAGGGCTTAAGGCTTAGGGCTAAGGGCTTTTAGTTTAGGGCTAAGGGCTTAGGGCCTAGCATTTATGGCTTTGGCCTAAATGTTTTGGGCTTAGTGCTTTGGATTTTAAGCATAGGGTTAAGGGATTTAACCTTTGAGCTTAGAGCTTTGAGCTTAGAGCTTTGGCTTAGGGCTTAGGCATATGGTTTGGGAATTAGGACATAAAATTTAAGGGTTTAGGATTAGAGATTAGGGCTTAGGGCTTTCGACTTTTGGCTTAAAGCTTATGAGATTTGGCTTAGGGCTTAGGCATTTGGGCTAAAGGATTTGGGTTTTGGGGTTAGGTCTTAGTGCTTATTATTAGGGCTCAATGCTAAAGGCTAAGGATCAGAGCTTGGCCTCTAGGCTTTTTGCTTAGGCTTTGGGCTTAGGGGTTATAGCTTTGGGCTTTGGGGTTAGAGCTTTGGGTATAGTGGTTTAGGTTTACGGCTTAGGGCTTAGGACTTTACATTTAGGGCTTAGGGCTTAGGGATTAGGGATTAGGTCTTAAGGGTTAGACCTTAGGATTTAGGGCTTAGGGCTTTGGGCTTAGGGCTTTGTGCTTCGAGCCTAGGCTTAAGGCTTAGGGCTATTGAATTTGTTCTTTGGG
>QAOC01046959.1:0-10338 GCA_003255005.1 Begonia fuchsioides
ATATAATAATAAAATATATATTTTTTATTATATTTGGGCCAAGTTTTAAGTAATTAGGCAAATTTATAACTAATTTTAAGATTTATATTAAATTTTATTAGGGTTTGAGCCGAGTTTTACTCGATTTTAAAAATTATATCTAATTTTATCGGAGTTTGTTGTTGATGATGGTTTTTCCGCCACTGGCTCATAAATCACAATTTTTTAAAATTAGAACTAAGACCATATTAAAATCGGTAATTCCAGTCTGATTTACGATTTTGGTCCGGTTATGCCCACCCCTATATGAGACAAGCTTCTTGTCGTCGTCATCTCTCCCATGAGCTTGAAGTAGGATGTTAGGAGATACTTTATAAATATTATGTTGACATATTTTGTGGGTTGTTTCGATATTCATGTTTTGTTATTCTCCCTCCAATCTAATGAAGACACATGTCTTGTCGAGTATGCTTAAATACTCATATGAATAAATGTTAATGCAAGCTGTTTTTTCCCAATTACTCTCTTTTAATAAGCTTCACATGTTCTAGCTCTGTATAAGCGATGATGGTCTTGCCATGAGAAGCTATCCTTGCCCACTGTGTGTGACGATGGCCTTGCTATGGGGAGAAGGTCCTAATATTAATGTGACGGAGACAAATGTCTTGTTGTGATTGCCTCAAAGGTAGAAATGTTCGTAGTCTGAATATGTATGATTTTTTGAATAAATAGGACCAGACTATTAAAATTTGAATCTTAAATTTTTAGACCTAGACTGTTGGAAGTATATTATCACTGAAGAACTAACACTCATGAATATTTTTCAACTGACACCTTAAATTTTTAATTGTGTTAATTGAGACCTACAAGTATAATTGTCAAGTGATATCTTGAACTTCTAATTTATCAATTGTCACCTTATCGTGAAATTTAAGTAATTAAGCCTATTTTTATAATTTAATTTTCAATTTTTTTGATTTATTAGGTATTCTCAATTAGGATGATCGAAAAAAAAATAGAATGAAAAAATCAAAATTGAATTTGTAAGAAGATGCATAATAATGAAAAATTTAATGTTGAGGTATGTGTTGATCAAGTTTGAAATTTTAGGTGTCAATTGAAATACATTCATACTTTGAGGTATTAATTAATAAAATTAAAATTTTAAAATGTGATTTGAAAATATAATTCTTCAAGTTCATACAAATAAAAATTTAGGATGTCACTTGTAAAATACCACTAGTACAACATATCAATTGATAATTATCCTAGGTTACATTAGTATTTCAAACACATATAGAAATTTCAATTAGAAAATTAACTGCCATGATTAAAAATAAAAAATTTAATATAATTTCTTAGTGATCCTGTCGAATTTTAATACTTTTATTACATTAAGATTGAAATCGGACCGCATTAATTGATTCTACATAATGTAAGACCATTAAAAAATCAATAAAGACGTAAAATTGACAAAAATCGGATCAATAATATCAGTTCATCGTCCGTGTCGATTTTGAACTCCTCTAGTCAAAGTTAGATTTGGTTTTTCAAGCTAGAGTTTTTCTTGCTTATTTACGAAACTTGAAGGGTTCATATCGTTTATTACCAAAAACATTTACTTTCGGATGAATACAAAGAAAAATCAAATGTTACAAGAGTAGGTGGGAGAGCCCCTTCGAAAAGGCTTTTTATAAAAAGTAAAAGTCAATGTGTAGTTTCTACATTTCTCACGCCTAAGAAAGGTGTCACTATGTGAATGTGTGTAGAGAGACAAGTTGCTAACCGAATTACCATCAAGTATAGGTTTTTGATTCCACAACTTGATGATACGTTGATAACCTTGATGGATCATAAATTTTTACGATGACTGACCTTCGAAGTAGATACTTCCAAGTTCATTTTTACTCTGACGATGAATGAAAAACAACTTTCAAGATAAGCACATGTTCATATGAATGGCTTTTCATGCCGTTTGGACTCTCAAACGCACCTGTTACATTCATGCGTCTAATGACTTAGGTTCTCAAACCTTTAATGAGCAAGTTCGTGGTAGTTTTCTTTTGATGATACACTCATCTATATTCCGGGTGAGAGTCAACACATGGAGCACTATTACCCTTGCAACAACATAAATTTTTTCCATAATATGATAAAGTGCCGCTTCATGACAAGACACCTCTTGTTTTCCGGTGTTATTGTTGGCGGAGATGAACTTCAAGTTGATGAAGATAAAGTGACTCTGATTATTGATTGGCCAATTCCAAAGAATGTTCGCGTGGCTTGACGATTCCATGGCCTTGCAACATTCTAGCGGCATTTCATTCATGATTTCAGTACTATTGTAGCTCCAATCATTGACTCTTAAAGAAGGGCCAATTCTATTGGAGAGACAGAGCTTTGGCTAGTTTTGTTATTATTAAAGAAAAGCTGTNAACAACATAAATTTTTTCCATAATATGATAAAGTGACTATGATTATTGCTTGGCCAATTCCAAAGAATGTTCGCGTGGCTTGACGATTCCATGGCCTTGCAACATTCTAGCGGCATTTCATTCATGATTTCAGTACTATTGTAGCTCCAATCATTGACTCTTAAAGAAGGGCCAATTCTATTGGAGAGACAGAGCTTTGGCTAGTTTTGTTATTATTAAAGAAAAGCTGTGCGTAGCGCTGATATCGATGCTCCTAGATTTTGAAAAAGTATTTGAGACAATAATGAGAAAAAAAACTTGTAACTCAGCGCCATTTTAGGTTTTTCACTGGTTTTCGCCAAACTTTGTAAAAACTTGTGGAAACCATAGGTCGATTGGAATATCATAAAGCAATAAGAAATTGAAGTTTGCAAGCTTCCTGTGTGAGACAATAATGAGAGAAAAAAAGTTACTGAATGCCAACAATAACCCATAATAGGAGTCAAATACTTGATCCCTAACAGCGTGCTGCTCTACGGAGACCGGTTTCTAGGCTTGCTCAAGCTGGGGAGACAGATTTCTAGGCTGGCGAGCTCAAGCCCGGGGAGCGGGCTCGTGATCCGGGCTCACAATATTGGGTCGTGGGTTCGCCCTCCCCTTTCCCATTGTCGAGAAAAAACTGTTGTGTGAGAGGGGAAGAAGACAGAAGGAAATTTGCATTAACTAGTTAAACTACTACAAACTGCTCTCCTCACCTAGTTACACTGTTTTCATCCTCCTCTTTGAATCACATAGTGGACGTGGCTCCCACCCTCATATGTGGCAAAAACGTAGCCAAATGGTGAGAAAATCTATTTGCTTGCTCCCCTGCAACAGTCATGAGAACAAGGTGCGATTCCCATACAAACGTTGGCCCTATCGACCTTCCTCGAGATCTCGATCTTGGACGGAGATGGGTCATGGAGCTCTAGATTAAGGCTATTCCTTATGGATGATATGACCTTCGAGTGGAGAATTGAGATTAGACAATTCTAGGGTGGGTAGAAGTCACGAACACCATTTTCATTCGTCAGTCAATTAGTCATTCATTGCGTCACTCATTTAGCATAATTTTATTTGAGATATATTAATTGTTGCCATGGCAACATTTATCGCATAATTATGTTGGTAAGCATTCTTAGAAGTCTATATTTGATAAAAACAATAAGAAAAAGCTACATGGGGAAAAATCAAAGGACTTTATGCGGACTTATGCCAAAGAAACAATACTAAAGAGAAAGATAAGCATTATCACCAAAAATTAAAAATATTGGTTATTTAGATAGTGAGATCACAATTTCTGAAAAGTCCACCAATATAATATTATATGTTTTATATTAAAAAATATATGATTTTTAAGTCATCATTAAACTCCACGTCAAAATGATTTACGATAAATGTACACAATGGGGTTATTCACATTAATTTATAACTTAATTAATCACTAACCATATATTAACAATATTTTTGGACTTCAATAATCAAGTGTTAACAAAAAAGAACTTCTCAAAGGCGCATCGATCAATGTTACAATTCAACCTACTTGATTATTATAAAGGATTTGAGTAGAGCAGAGAAAAATAAAAAGCTTGTTAGACTTGACTCAACAAGCTCGGTTGAAAAGCTTGACAAGTTCGCCAATCTGAAATTTTCGATGCTCGGGTCGCTTTACTGTAACAACCCTCATTTGCTTTTAGAATTTGTGACTTTAAAATGGAAGTGTTTAGGATTTTGTTTTATGAATTAAATTTGTGCCTTGATCGATTTTTTACTTGTCCTCTTATTCCAAATTTGTCAGGGGATAAAATATGAGCAAATAATTAATATCAGTCGCGTGGATGTTACTTGTCCTCTTATCTCATTACGCTAAATTTTTCAAAGTTAAAGCCGCCAATGCTACTCTCCATATCTAACTCCAATGGCCGGAATATCTGTACTCACGCTAAATTTTTCAAAGTTAAAGCCGCCAATGCTAGTCTCCATATCTAACTCCAATGGCCGGAATATCTGTACTCTCTCCCCCGGCTTCCTTTTCTTCGTTTAAAATGATGAATGCCATCAAGTCAGGCATGGCCAGAGAACCACATTCCAGCAGCCAACTAGCCGTGTCGGAGCAACACATGAGAAAGCTTCTACAATGGGCTCTTTTTGCTGTTCTTCTAATTTTTGATTTTGTCCGTGTTTAACTGCGGACTGATAATGGGAAAGTGTGTACTTTAATTCCTCTAATTCAATGTGCTTAGAATAGAGGTGAACAAAGATTTCAAGTTGGATCTTCATCAAAAAAAAAAAAATCTCTTTCAAAAGAAATTCTTATGTAAGAACAAACAAATAACTTACATGTGCAAATGAATTATAAGATAATATAAATTATTAAATTATTCTCAACCCTAATTCATATAGAGTAACTTTTTAAGCTTGTACCAACATCTTAGTTATTAAATTAAAATAACATACATCAAGAGTCTCTTTCAGAAAGTTCAAGTATTTTTTTAAGCGGATGTTTGTGAAAAGCTTTCTTGTAGTTGATCTCATAAACATCTTAAAACCACACTGTAAAAAATGACGGTAAAGAGATCAGAATAAAGTTCATTTTAGTTTCAATTCAGTGAAAATGGCAATAATCAATAGCATGCACACTACTTATTCTGACTAAAAGTTGGCCAAGCATGCAGCTCATATACAAATTGAAGAAAGTACTTGTGTATCTTGGATTCCAAGACGTGCTACAAGAAGAACGACGAGATGGAAACCCTTCATCAAGAAATTTCTGTAACGACAGTGAAATGATTTAAGAAAAGCAAACTCAGTCGAGGCAGGAAGAAACAACATAAAACATCATTCTCAAACTAAACTGGTGCTAGAGCGTTTTCTTCCGAATGAGCACGAGAACCGAATGCTGAAATTGGAACGCCTGCTATTATAAGACTTGAATCATTTGTGGGTGATTTCTTTCTGGCAGCAGTGTGTATCTAGCAAAAAAAAGTTGTTTTATCAACTAATGATTGTATTTGAAGACCTAATAGGAAATACTTCACTGTAATAGTTCAGAAAATTCATGCTAAAGTCGTATATTGGCCGCATACCTGGTTTTCAAGTTTTTCAAGGTCCACAATCTGTGTTGCGCCATCAGCATTAATAGGGTCAATCCAAGATGTTTATTTCGTACCAGACCTCAAAGCCAACATTCTGAGTATGGGGCAACTCACAGAGAAAGGTTAATCCATATTTTTAGAAGACAGGCTACTACACTTGAAGGACAAGCAAGGACGTTTGGTTGCTCGAGTCGAGATGGGAAAAATCGGATGTATAAGCTGAATTTGAGAAGCGTGCGAGAGAAATGTTTGCGAGTGGACGTAGAAGACAAAACATCACTATGGCATCTCCGTTTTGGTCACCTACATTATGGTGGCCTAAAAGAGTTAACAAAGAAGAATATGGTGCACGGACTACCCAACATGCTTCCCGATCGTAAATTTTGTGAAGAATGCGTGCTCGGCAAGCATGCGAGAACCTCATTTCAAAAAAAGGCAGAATATTGGGCTAAGCAACCTCTTGAGATGATTCATACCGACATATGCGGACCAATTACCCTGGAATCTTTCAGCGGTAAAAAGTATTTCATTTCTTTTATCGATGATTTCTCACGAAAAACTTGGGTTTATTTTCTGAAAGAAAAATCTGAGGCGTTCGAGGTGTTCAAAAAGTTCAAAGTTATGGTGGAGAAGGCGAGTGATAGACACATAAAAGCAGTACGATCTGATAGAGGTGGAGAGTATACTTCAACGGCTTTCATGAAGTATTGCGAGGAGCAAGGCATAATGCGATTTCGAACCGCACCGTACACTCCTCAACAAAATTGTATGGCCGAAAGAAAGAACCGAACCATTCTCGACATGGTGCGATCAATGCTCAAGACCAAAAATATGCCAAAAGAATTTTGGGCGGAAGCTGTACAATGCGCCATCTATGTGCAAAATCGATGTCCACATGTTAAGTTAGATGATCAAACACCAAAAGAGGCATGGAGCGGAAAAAAACCAACAGTTTCTCATCTTAAGGTGTTCGGTAGCGTGGCTTATGCACACGTACCAGATCAACAAAAAACGAAGCTCGAAGATAAAAGCAAAATGTAGATTTTTATTGGGTATGATGAGAAGACAAAAGGATACAAGCTTATTAACCCGATGAACAAGAAGGTGTTAGTGAATCGTGATGTACGAGTAAATGAAGCAAGAGAGTGAGATTTGAACAATTCGACGGAGGTTAACATCGAAGTTGGAGAAGCATCAGTTGATGTACCAACAAGTATACCAACAAACTCTGAAACTACCGATGGTGAAGATGAACCACGACAACCCAAAATGCAAAGTTTGCAAGATTTGTATGATTCGACTAATGAAGTACACCTTGTGTGTCTTTTGGCAGATGCTGAAAATATCAGCTTTGAAGAGGCGGTGTGAGACAAGAAGTGGCAAGTTGCCATGGATGAGGAGATCAAAGCGATTGACCGCAACAATACATGGGAGCTAATAGAATTACCAGAAGGAAGTCAGCCTATTGGTGTGAAGTGGGTGTTCAAGAAAAAGATGAATGCTCAAGGAAAGGTAGAGCGATACAAGGCACGACTTGTTGCGAAGGGATACAAGCAAAAGGCGGGAATAGACTATGACGAGGTGTTTGCTCCCGTTGCAAGAATGGAGACAATCTGATTGCTAATATCCCAAGCGGCTCAATTCAAATGGCCGATTTTACAAATGGATGTCAAGTCGGCATTTTTGAATGGCGTGCTTGAAGAAGAAGTCTATGTCGAACAACCACCAGGATACATAAAAATTGGAGAAGAGAAGAAAGTGCTAAAATTGAAGAGGACACTTTACGGGTTGAAGCAAGCACCGCGGTCATGGAATACTCGTATCGATACATATTTCAAGGATAATAGGTTCAAACAATGTCCCTATGAGCATGCCCTTTATACTAAGAAGAGTGGAGGTAACATGATATTTGTTGCCCTTTATGTTGATGATCTCATTTTTATAGGTAACAATGATGAGATGATAGAAGAGTTTAAGGGCACAATGACACGAGAATTTGAGATGACAGATATGGGTCTCCTAAAGTATTTTCTTGGTTTGGAGGTTAGGCAAGGAGAGACGGGTATTTTTATATCACAAGAGGCATATGCAAAAAGGATTTTGGAGAAGTACAAGATGGCGAATTGCAATCCGGTATCAATACCAATGGAACCGGGTGCAAAACTCTCAAAGTTAGATGGAGGAGATCGTGTCGATGCAAATAGATACCGTAGTTTGGTGGGAAGCCTTCGATATCTCACATGCACAAGGCCGGATCTTTCATTAAGTGTCGGCATTGTAAGTCGGTTCATGGAGGAACCAGTTTATTCACATTGGAAAGCATTGAAGCGAGTCCTACGATATATCCAAGGTACGGTGTCACTCGGGTTGTTCTACTCGAAAGCAAAAGATTACAAGTTAATTGGTTACTCTGACAGCGATTGGTGCGGAGACATAGATGATCGGAAAAGTACATCAGGTTACGTGTTCTTTATGGGCAACACAACATTTACTTGGCTTTCAAAGAAGCAACCGATCGTGACGCTATCGACGTGTGAAGCGGAATATGTGGCAGCATCTTGGTGTGTATGTAATGCGATATGGCTTAGAAATTTGCTAAGCAAGATGGAGCTCAAGCAACTATGTACAACCGTGATTCAAGTTGACAATAGATCAACAATTGAGTTGGCAAAGAACCCAGTAAACCATGAAAGAAGCAAACACATTGACGTCCATTTTCATTTCATCCGAGATCATGTGAAGGAAGGAAATGTGGAATTAGTGCATGTGGCAAGTCAAGATCAAGTTGCAGATATCTTCACAAAACCGCTACCGAAAGTATCTTTTGACAAATACAAGAAGATGATTGGTATGACGGATTGTAGAAACATTTAAGTTTATGAGGGACTTTTGTTGAATAAAATTAAATGTTATTTAGTGGGTTTTAATTTAGAAGTTAACAAAATGAAAAGCCAAAAGTTTTCTAGATGAAAGGTCATAAGTTATGAAGTTGAAAGACCAAAAGTTTAGAGTTTTTATGGCCATAATTAAGTTTTATTATCTCAATTATTAGAAGGGGTTGCTAACACCTATAAATAGGATTGTCATCATTTTGTAAGTGTGTCTTGCTTTTGATAACAAGTCTCTTCTTCAACTTCATGTTCTTCTTAAGTTTCTTCCAACGTTTCATCCTCACTCACAACTTCATTAGTGTCCTCTCTAAGAACCATCACTCTCCAATTAGGACATTGAGAAGCAATGTATCCTAAACCGAGACACTTGAAGCATTTGATTTCTCTTGATCGGGGTTGGCTTACTTCAACAATTGGTTTGATGGCTCATTCTTTCTTTTGTAGCCACGGTTTTGTAGATTGAAGCTTGTCTTCCTCTTTTGGAATGTGCTTGTAAGGAGTGGTGGTCTTGGTCGGATATCGGTTGAATACTCTTTTCCTATTTCTTTTTACTTTCCTCTCCACCTCCATGACAGTTGAATAACCATATCCATAGTATCCACGGGTTGTAACTCTACTATATCACCAATTTTCTTGTTTAAACCCCGTATAAATCTTGCAATAATCTGTTCCTCTGGTTCTTCAAGATCACAACGAATCCGATAAGTTTCAAACTCGGTTAGATAGTCTTCTACCGAGAGATTGCCTTGTTTCAAGGATTGGAGTTGAAGAAATAACTCTTGTTTGTAATGGATTGGAACAAACCGTTGTCTCATCAATAACTTCATAGCTCTCCAAGAGAGAATTTCATCATCAGCATAATGTCTTCTTTGAGCCTTTAACTATCCCACAATAAATTGGCATACCCAATTAATTCTAGAGAAACTAACCTTAATTTCATCTTCTCCGAATAATTATAGCAATAAAAAATCTTGTCTACTTTTTCAACCCAATCCAGAAATGAATCTCCATTGCAAGAACACTAAAGGAAGGGATTGATACCTTAATATTTCTCATGTCATCATCACAGTTGAAATGCTCGTGCACATCATATTCTCCTTCGGATTCATCGATAGCTGGACATTTTGAAGCAAATAAGCCACCTACGAGTTTTCTCTTTGAAAACGGGGTTGGAGGAACTTTCATAGGAGGTGGATTAGCGTCCAACCTTTGCAGCAATAACTCAAGCTTCTTATTAATCTCATCAATTTGGCGTTGAACACTAGACTCAGCTTGATCACGATATGGGGTGGCCGGGGGTGCATTTTGGAGCACCGATTCCCAGTTGTTGTGGTGTGAAGCTCTACTTCTAGTATTCATCACTTAATTGCACGAAAAATAGACAATCAAAGTATAAATGGAAGTGTGGGAAGAGATTTTAGGCTCTGATACCAAATGACACGTAATTGAAAATGGAAGGATGGTTTTGGTGAAGGTTGGCTGATTTTATGGAGGTCGGAATGTGTTTGGGGATGGAGAATTTAGGGCTGATTTTTGGAGAGTTTGATGGAGGATAATGATCACAAAACGGAGGGAAGAGCTAAATTGAACTTGCTACTAACCTTTCTTCCGTGCAAGGATGATGGAAAGCAGCAAGAAAAACTCAACTCACTAGCTCGGAAGTAAGCTAAATTGAGTTCTTCTCGAACGGCCGGATATGACTCACCAGAGGTCGATCAGAAGGGAGCTTTGTGATATTGAAAATTAGAGTGCATTGACATTTCTCTGGAATTCATTTCCTAAGCAGTGTATGATTTCACTGTTAAGGTATGTTTGGTTACTGCAAAAAAAATTTAAATCCTGATGATCCATTTTTTTTGTGTTTGCATTTTGTGATTATCAGTATAGATGGAGAAACTCAGAAGCCTATATGTGATTTCA
>QAOC01046971.1:0-137130 GCA_003255005.1 Begonia fuchsioides
GCATTCAATTCAGCAGCTTCAACTTGAGCTGGCTGATGCAAGAGAGAAGAACGGAACCTACACTGAGGGGTCTCAAACTTCCATGGAACATTTAAAAGATGATTCTCAATTTGTAAAAAACAATGGATCCAAATTAGATACTAATGGAAGTTCAACCCCCAGTGGAAATACGGGGGCTTTATTGAATGGGAGCTCAGATGACGTTTTGTCCTTTGTTTCAACCGAGAATGCACCAAGTCAGGTTGGTGTTTTTCTCCCTTATCTTATTTAATCATTATTACTTTGTTGATCTAGGATTAAGGATTATAATGACGTTGCTTCTGTTACATGTTTTCCTCCTTCGAAACTGATATAATACTATAACCATATATGCACGTGTGCAAATTAGCTTATGTCACTTAGCTATTACTTGCCTCATATGGTTTTTGGTTGTTCTTAGAGCTTCTATAGCTCTGAAGGATTCAATTTGGTTTTTGATCGAGTAACAAACACGGACATGCTGCTCATATTCTACCTTGAGCAATACCTTTGACGTACTGAATTTATACCCTAACTTGAGCAATGTCAGTTAAACAATATGGAGTTGATGGTTCTCACACGATTTATGTGCTTAATGAAGTGGTATCAAAAAGCTACGCTTGTTTCATTCTCTGTATCATCATTATTTCTATATTAGCAACACCAGGATCGTAGTGTTCTTCTAGTTTTTTCATCTGTTGAGGCACCTACCTATCTTACCTCTGGACAGGGGACTTCTATTCATCCATTTGTAATGCATCAACAGAATGTTCCTTATTCTATGGTCAATCATTTTCACCCTGCATCACCAGTCCCATCCATCCAAATGTGGAATGGCCAGGTATAATTTTTTATTAACGAATTAAATTAAAAAGCAGATTAAGGTTGACTGTAACTTTTTTAACAATTTTCTAAAAATGAGTTATTTGATGCATCCTCTCTAGTTGATACCAGAGAATGAACTTCGATCATCCGAAAATGATGAAAAACTGACAAAATCAACAGCAAAGGCCATGGATGACATGTCTGTTAATGGGGTAGCTCTGCATCCAGATCATTTGAATGGTCAAAATTCCAAAATAGTGCCTTCATTATCAACTAAAGGAACTCAGGTTTTGATATTTATTATGTTTGCTGGAATCTTGATTTGTACATTTTAGATTAATTTATCAAGCTCCTTATCCTCTTAAGGTTTATTTAGTTAACTATTTACATTTGTTAGGTTATCATTAAAAAGTACTACGCGTTTGGCTTCTCTTGAAAGCATAATCCTCCATTTGACTTTCTTTATATTCTTCGTTATGTTGTTCTACATTGTCAATCAAATTATATGAGTCGATTTTGAAAATTTCTTTTAATAAAAACTTTTTATTTCCTAAATAGATTTGATCTTCTTTTTTAAAATTATTTTTATTAAGAATTATACTATGGATTTCATTTATTCAAATTTTTTATTTATCGTTTTTTCTCAATGTAATTACAATTTTGACCGTTATCGTGAAATTATTTATTTAGGTTGACTCTGTTGATCGAGGTCCCTTCGTTGTCTCTCAACCTGAACAGAGCCTGCAGCATTTTTCATCCCAATTTCACAATGCTTCGAGACTTGATTCTTCTGAACATAAGATCGAGTCACAGGTTATACCTTTTGTACTATCTGTGTTAAGTTGCCTATTAGTGTTGCTAGCCATAACCTATACTGTATTTCGATTGGTCAGGAGCAGAACATTCTGAGTGTCGATTATGCAGAAGGGAAAATAGCAAGCAAAGTGCAACCAAGTTATACTGTTAATAAGTCTCCATCTGATGTTACTTCTCCTCATTCCACAAACTTAATTGAGTTTGGCAGTGATAAAACAGCTCGATCTGTTCCAAATGGAGCTTTTTCTTCGGATTCTAGGGTTCTTATTGGCCCTGAAACCCCCCTTCTTGATGAACGATCACTGCTTGCTTGCATAGTTCGAACTATTCCATCAGGTGGTAGAATTCAGATTAGTTCCACGGTTTGTGATCTCATTCATTCCCACTTTTTCTGTCTTGGTATCTATGAGGCTATTTTACTTCATTCAATTCACATGATGAGCTCATTAGATTTTCTGTGATACAAGAAATATAAATTTTGATTGAAAAAAGTATTCTAAGAAGGGATAACATAAGATAAGAGACAAGAGGCGTTATATCCATTTTTTTTCATTTGATTCCATTTGACATGTTAATTTCGTTTGATTCTGATTGTATCTCAACGTACTAATTCTCTATTTTCTTTGAGTTGTCCAATGTTTTATTTTCTCATGTATGCACAGCTGCCTAATAGATTGGTCAAAATGCTTGCACCTCTACACTGGCATGATTATCAAAAAAATTACGGAAAGCTCGATGACTTTGTTTCCAGTCATCCTGAAGTAAGTTCNATACAGGAGACGTTATATCCATTTTTTTTCATTTGATTCCATTTGACATGTTATTTTACTACGTGCAATTCCAATTTCGTTTGATTCTGATTGTATCTCAACGTACTAATTCTCTATTTTCTTTGAGTTGTCCAATGTTGTATTTTCTCATGTATGCACAGCTGCCTAATAGATTGGTCAAAATGCTTGCACCTCTGCACTGGCGTGATTATCAAAAAAATTACGGAAAGCTCGATGACTTTGTTTCCAGTCACCCTGAAGTAAGTTCATACTGTAATTCTCTGCATATTAGTTTGTTGGGGATGGAGACGGTTTGTAACAAAATAGACGAACATAAAGATGGACACGCACAATTATATATTATAAACACACACAGTACACCAAATTAGTAGAGATTCGAGGATCTGCTATCTTCCTTATTTACTCCTCTTTTACTCTATTCTTATCCTAATAGATTTAAAATCACATATTTCACTAACTCCCTTTAACTCCTAAAAATTTCTAGTAATTAACAAGTATATTATATAATTACCATTACGCCCCTATGATTATATCCTAACACAGTTGTTTGCATAACCACTGTTTTACGTGCTTAACTTACCCCTGAATTTCTAAAAAATGTGATCAGTTATTCGTGATCGAGGGTGATTATATCCAACTCCGACAAGGGGCACAAGAAATCATAGCTGCTACAACAGCTGCTGCTAAGGTTGCTGCAGCTGTGGCATCTTCTTCTCCGGATTCATCGGTTTTACCTTCTGTGGCTTTGACTCCAATGTCTCAAGCTTATCAATTGAGAAAGATTCCATCTGTTGATTCTGAAAATGTAAAACCTGGCTATGATTTTTCAATTATTATTGTTTTGTTGTTGGTTAATTCGAATAATGTCAGTGATGTCTTTGCAAGTGCAGAACCAACAATTAAATGGTGTTTGCTTTGGCACACGCCCTAACAAATCAAAGGCTAATTGGGAAAGGATTCGCCCAGAGACTAAGCATGGGCAACAACTATCTGGCGTGAGTGTTAGTCAAAGCACAGGTTCAACGAGTGGGAGACCTAGAAACAATTCTAATGGAAAACATCAGGGCAGGTATTAAATTGACATAAAAAGATTTGAGCATAATTTTTAATGATCACTTCGTGCTTCACTTCACTTGGTGGTACTTCACTCGAGTTTCTTTTCTGTATCTTTCACTGTTATGAACTCTCGACTTCTCGATTGAGAACCATAACATGGAGGGGGATCCACCTTCCTAACTTTTTCTCTCATTTGGCATAAGAGATCCTTTGACGAATTGAGTTTTCTGATCAGAAAGAAGGTCGAATGAAGTGTCACCAAGTGTAGTGTGAAGTTGAGAATCATTGAATATTATTATTTGGGCAAGCTTTTGAACATATATTTCACTTGGCATAATGTTTGTATAATGACAGGATGGCCGGTCCGGAATTGTCTTCTCGGAGGTAGGAAGCATTGTTCTCTGAACGGGGACTCTTCTCTCTCGTTTTCATTTCGGGTGAAATTGTAGGTACGATTACAGCTCTACGCCGTCTTTCTAGGAAATAATGTTTCAAATTGGGATCAATTTATGGTGTTGGTTTTGCACAAAATTAGCTGAGAGGATCATGGTATTATCTTCTATTATTAGCCTGGATGGACAAATCCTTCCTGTCCATGCAGTAATTTTGTTTTTTTATCTGAATTCTGATTATATTCTTGGAATTCTGCACTTGATATTCAGACTCTTTTCTTCTAATGCTCCTCCATCTCTATTTTTTGCTGCGTTTGGATTTGGGTTTGTTCGATATAGGGTGGCTACCGGTCCAAAACTAAACCAACCCGTCTTTCGGGTTGGTCACTTTGGTTCTTTATTTTTTTTTTTAATTTTCAGTAAATTAAATGATGTTAATTAGTTGCCTAGGTTGTATTAAAACTAGAGATGAATATGAGTCGGTTTGAGTCAATTTTTTAACTAATTAAAATTGATCTATTTGATTTTGGTTTTGAGTTTGGGGTTTGAGTCGATTTTTTTCAATTTGACTTGAAAGATTTTGGTTTGATTTGGATTGTCGGTTTTTTCATTTTGTTTTAAATAATAATATTTTAACTAAAATTATCAAACTAGTGTATGTTTTAGTTCAATTTTTTTTTATTTTTAGTTTTGAAATAAACCAAATTAAGAAATAAATACTAAATTTTTTTACAATATTTAATAAAAATTTTGAATAAATGAATAAAAATGATTTTTTATCGCCTATTTTATTTTTGCGATTTAATTTATATTAGTCTTGGGTTGAATTGATTTTTTGGACTTACCAAAAAAATCAAAACTTGATCAAAATCTCGACCTAGATATAAAAATTAATTTTTAATCGACCCAACTTGTGGGTCGGTTTGAGTTGCTCATTTATAATCAAAACTAAATAAACCCACCATCGGTTCTATTTACTTTTAAAACCAATGATTAAGCAGTTCGGTCATATTCGTCGGTTCTGGATCGATTTGAGCCCCCTCAAATATTCATTACGGTGTGGCGGTGGGTTGAGGAGGTAAAATCAATGGGGTACATTCTGAGAGTGAGATTGGCGTCCTTTTTCGCCGGAGCTGCTGCTGCATCCTTCGCCGGCCTTTATATTCTTCGCCGGGACTACAAGATTGCTCATGAATCCATCTCTCACCAGGTATTTTTCTTTCCCTTTTCCATTATCTAATTTCTATAGTCTATATGCTTTTCTTGATTTCTTGCTTAGAATTTATGCGACGTTCCTTTTCGTTAATCCTACATAGACGAAGTATTCGACGATTGATCTAGTTTTGCGTTTCGTAATCATTCGATTGATGCTAATTTTTTGTATTTTGCGATTAGAATTGCAATTGCGGACGATTACGTGGTAGATTGGATAGAATTTAGGAGCTCGGTTTTAGTTAGTTAAATTTTCACTTGTTCTTTTGAGTGGGGTGGGTGGAGGGGAGACGCAGTCTACCTACGCGGATTCTGGAACAGGTGTTCGTTCATTTCCTTCGTGATTTTCTTTTATAAATATGAAGAATCTGTACAGCTTACTACTGTGAAATTCTAAAATGACGGTGGTGATAATTTTACTGCTCGCACACCCTATATGACGCTTGCTAGCTTCCTCAAGGTTTCTTTCTTTCTTTTCTCTTTAAAAGGTGTGAAGACCTAAGCTGTATCGTTCAAATGGGGAAAATAGTAAATGAAGTGGAAACTAGTTCTCTGATCCATGTTTCACATGAAATAAAGTCAGAGTCATTCAAATAATTTACATGAACTGAGTCTTTGTTCCAGTGGATAGACATACAATCACTAGTTTTTCTTCGTGTACTGGTGCGTGCCCCACTTATTTACTTGAGTTTATCTCTTAACTTCTGAGAATCTGTTCACTTTGTTTATACATTTACCTTCATTTGTGTTGAAATGCATTACAACTTATTGGACATTTTAATCTTCGTAGCAAATGTTAATAATATGTGGTGCTAGAATGACATCTTTAATGGTGGACCATTTCATAAAAGAGTTGGAATTTTTGTTCTCTTCCTAAACTAGCTGCCGTTGATGGTGTATAAGTATTTAAGGAAGGCATTGATGTTGATCAGAGCTTCACTAGTGGTTTTATGTTTTTCTCTCTCATATTTTACTCATTGATTTAAGTTGGATGATAAAGTTCCTTTATAAATTTTTATCCTTGTTTGATTGAGCCACCTTGTTTAAGCTCAAAAGCCATCTTATAGTCTATCGGAGATAGCTACTCAAATTCAGCTGATAGTCAAAGGCTCCTATCACAACTCTGGANCTAAACTAGCTGCCGTTGATGGTGTATTAAGTATTTAAGGAAGGCATTGATGTTGATCAGAGCTTCGCAAGTGGTTTTATGTTTTTCTCTCTCATATTTTACTCATTGATTTAAGTTGGATGATAAAGTTCCTTTATAAATTTTTATCCTTGTTTGATTGAGCCACCTTGTTTAAGCTCAAAAGCCATCTTATAGTCTATCGGAGATAGCTACTCAAATTCAGCTGATAGTCAAAGGCTCCTATCCCAACTTTGGATTTTGCGTGCAATTTTGGTTTGCTTATCAGTGTCCTTTATTTCCTTATATTAGGATAGGTAAGGAAATGATAGATTTATGCCTCCAAAACGGATCCACACTGATGCCTTTTTTTCCTTCACATGGGAGGAAGTGCTGTTGATTTTGAAGTTTCATGATTACCTGTTTAGTTTTTATAGTTAATGTTCATTGGTCATGACACTCGAAGCTATCAAACTGATAGCCAGGTTAATATGTCTAAATCAAGTGTCCAACTGGATTGTGTGGCTTAATCGAGTATTCTCAATCATCTTCATACAATTTTTTGCTAGCATGGAATAATATTTCAATGTTTGGATCCATTCTACTCTTGGTCATTAATTTGGGAATAATTATGGATTAGCCAAAGATTTGTGGACTGACTAGAAAAGTACTTCAACAATGTGTTAGGGTATAATTGTTCGGATCTTATCACCATGACTAGGCATCATTTGTTACTATTAACAACACCTGTATATCTATATTGAGTAAATAATTAGTTCTTCCCATTTTATAGTCTCGTCGCTCTTGGAGAAAATATGTTGGGTCGAACTCTTTTTTTATTTCCTTGCCATGTCATGCAGATCAAGGGGATTCATGGATCGCTGGACAGTCGTATATCAGCCCTGGAAAAAATAAACCACGAAGAAGCATCGCAACTCGTTCAAGTGCAAGCAACTGAGTAGCAAACGTGGGAAGCCGGTAACATTTTCTTTGCCGCACATGTACTTTTGACTTAGATAAACCCCAGAAAGAGCTGTTGATTTGATGAGTTTTGGTTGAATTTCTGGGACAAGTGGATTTGAAACAGAAGTAGAATGTTTTCCAATGAAACCATGTTCTTCGACATAAGATTGACCGTTCTTTCTACTCTGTCTCTTGAAAATCATGTTCGTTATATCTATTACGATCGATCCTTATATCTATTACGATCCATCGCCATATAATAGCCTCGGGAAAATTAATAATGATGTGTTTACGATGCAATTTATGATCATACCTAATGAGGTAGCTTTTGTGACTTCGTCTCAGCATGTGGTCGTAGGAGCAAAGGTAGAGCATTGTGACTGCATGATTCGTTGGATGGCCTGGATCATCAATCCGAGAGTCGGGTGGTTCGATCGATGTGGCTGAACAGTGAGGACAAAACGTTGATGTTGCTCACAGGAGTAGAACTCGTAGATTCAGGTCTGGTTTTGATAAAAAAAAATAGATTCGATATGACGGGTNAAAGATTCGATCTGGCGGGTTGAGTTTTATAAAATTGTATCCAAACTCAGTCTGATCTAAATTCGACTCAAAATTTTAAGTTGTTTTAATTCAGGTCTTTGTGCAGATTAGTGAAATTCAAACTCACAGGTTATCGATCTAAATTAACTAAAAATTAATTATTTTTTCACAAATTTAGTATTTTATCGGGTAATTGACTTGATTTGATGGGTCATTCATATAAAATTAAATCTGAATTCAATCCGATTATATATTCGATCTGATTCGAAAAGAAGAGAAAGTGTGTCGGGGAAGAGACCTGTGGCACATGTTAAGAGAATACGAGCATGTTTGATTCACTAATGGTCGTAACTTGCATATGCAACAACACAAGATGTTTTTTTGTACGCGGATGAATATTGAGTTGTCGATGAGTCATATGATGTCACGACCCAGAGGAGATGCTCGGAATAAAACTGGGTTGAACGACTTGGTCTTCACAGAAGACTCGATCGTTTTGATCGAAAACTCGATTCGCAGAATTCGATTTTATTGAAATAAAGTTCATATCTCAAGTAAGGACCACCAAATAACAAAATAGTGCGAACATCTTAGGCTAAATACAGTAAATGTACTTTAAATATCACGGAATAAAGGCACAACATTATGACACGAAGACTCGTATCGATCACGAGATGTCATCTTCTCTCTCGAGCCATCTCTTCTTGTGTAAAGAGACAGAGGCAGCGGAAATGAAACCTTCTCCCCTTTTCTGACAAAAAAAGACTTTGATTTTTTTTTTTAGTTTAAATGTGGATTTATAAAAGAAATTAATTATTCAATTATTTCGTATTTTTTAGTTAATATTTTATTCAATATATGACTAATAGTTTATTGTAACTTCAATTACACTAATACATTTGAGACCCATCAAATCAAATGTATTTGAATGAAATTAGAAAAAGATAGTAAACAATTTTATCACGAGATACCAACAAAATGTGACATTTAAATTCAACGACGGGAAACATTCGAATTTCACCACAAATAAAATAAAAATGAAACGAGTTCTTCTTATTGATTTGAATCAAAATGTAACACGACATCATTATTAAACTTCAATTTACAACGTGGACAAGCAAGGGAGACGAGTGGTCGGTTTTGCAAACAGTGGCTTAGCTCTGGTCATAGCAACGCCATACTTCTCCGACATATCTATGTCCGCCGGCGAAACTCCGGCGGGGAGATCCCAGTCAAAGCAATGAAGAATTTGAGCAAGAACATATTTCACGGTCATAAGTCCGACGTTGATTCCCGGGCAACCTCTCCGGCCAGCTCCGAACGGCATAAACTCAAAGTCTCTTCCGATCATGTTGACGGAGTTTTCAAGAAATCTCTCCGGGTAATATTGAAGAACATTCTCCGACCAAATCTTCGGGTCTCTTCCAATGGCCCAAGTGTTGACAAAAACCCTAGTTTTCTTAGGTATGAAGTAGCCATTAATGGTGGTTTCTGCCATGGATTCACGAGGGATGAGAAGAGGAGCAATAGGGTTTAGTCTAAAAGCCTCTTTCAACGCCATTTCCATGTAAGAAAGCTTCGGCAAGTCTGTTTCCTCGACCATACGGTCCATTCCGACGACGTTCTGGAGCTCTTCTTGAGCGAGTTTCATAACCCTTGGATGCCGGAGAAGCTCCGACAATGTCCAATCTATCACCGTCGGAGAAGTGCTGATTGCGGCGGCGATGATCTCTAAAGCTACGGATTTGACGTTTTCTCGATCGATCATGGATGGATTATCTTCTGCGTTCGTGGGCTGATTAATCATCGAAAACAACAAACTGTCAATGAAATCGCTGGGCTTCTCTTCTTCGTTTCCAGAAGATTTCTCTTGGTGTTCTTCAATGATCGTCTCTAGCATGTTTTCTATCTCTCTGGTTATTCTCTTCAGTCNAGCGAACAACATTCTGCGTTGGTGGGCTGATTAATCATCGAAAACAACAAACTGTCAATGAAATCGCTGGGCTTCTCTTCTTCGTTTCCAGAAGATTTCTCTTGGTGTTCTTCAATGATCGTCTCTAGCATGTTTTCTATCTCTCTGGTTATTCTCTTCAGTCTCTTTCTCAGTCCCTGTAACGAAAAACATCAAATTAATGAACAAATATGAAAAATAATAGTTGGGTAACTTGATAAATTACCAAATAATTTAATTATTTAAATATAATTATCTTGATTTTACCTGCATGNATTTGGCCCGAGTTACCTGCATGTCCAAAAAGCTCGGAGTTGGGAGATAATCTGCTAGGTTGATAGCTCCTGTTAATTTAATAACTTCTCTGATAATCTCCCTCAGATCAAATCGTTCATCCTTTTTCTTCCCTAAAACCATTCTGAAAGTCATGTTTTCGATCAGTTCAGTCACGTTTGCGCTCAGATTCACCACTTGATCAGCCATTGATGCCCTTCTGAGCTTTCCTAGCAAAATGGCCACCTCCTCTTTCCTCATACTCTTCATCTCGTCTACTTTGGATCTGCTCAGAAGATTCGAATGGCAAATCTTCTTCACACCTCGATAGAAAGGACCGTAATGGGTGAAAATCATGCCTTTGCTTCCGTACGTCATTTGGTCGGGGGCCTCCATTCTTGGCCGGCAAGCGAAGGTGGCGTCGTAGTTTTTCAGAAACTGCTCCGCCGCGTCCGGCGAAGATACGACGAGGGCTGGGATTCTTCCCAGCTGGATAGACATTATAGGGCCATAGGTTTTAGAGAGGCTATTCAGGGCTCTGTGAGGGAGAAACCCTAGAAGGTGCATGTTTCCGAGGATGGGGATACGGGGAGGACCCGGAGGAAGTTTCCGGGCTTCTCCGCCGCCTTTCTCCGGCGGAGAGGCGGTGGAGAGACGGCGGACGAAAGCCCAGAACAGGGCAGCGATGAAGGGTAAGAGCAGAATGGGAGAGCTCAAGAATTCCATTGCTCTTTTCGATGGTTCTGTGAAGAAGAGTTTGAGGGTATTTATACAAAGTCAAGGTGGCTATGACCATTTTCATTTTTCTTTTTTAGGATAATTAAATTTTAAAAAAATTTACCCATTTTTAATACTCACCAATCAAATTGAAGTGAACTCGAACAACGAATTATAAATTAGTTTATAGTTGATAATCGAACACGACGAATATGTGTCTATTAAGATCAACGTTTTAAATATGTCACGTTTCTTATTATATTTTATTATTATATATAATAACGTGTTAAACACCAATCGTTTTGAGTAAAATAAAAATTAATAGGTTAAAATAAAAATAACTAATCATTGCATTCCTTGCATCAGCTAATCCCAAATAAGATAAAAACCGACCTAAAATTGATTAAAATTAGATAAAAACTCAAAACCAAGTTCCCAACTTTGTACAATAAGTTAAAACTTGACCCAAAAGAATTTATATTTTTTTATATATAAAAACGGACCGGGACATACTAGAATTGATTCACCTCAAAATTAACCCGGATCGTGACCACCTCTATTTGCATCGGACATCTCGAACTTTAAAAATTATTAATTTATCATCGAATTTAGACATAATTCTAATAAACACCTTGCAGTTAGTTGAATTTGCTTGAAATTCAAATATTGGTACTACCCGCACTCAATTATTGAATTTGCATCGGCTAATTCAAGATTCATAATTCAAGATTCATGATTCAAGATTTGACATTTTCAAGACACGAGTAGCGTTTATTGCCGGTTCATTAATCTAAACCATTTTTTGTCTCTCTAAAATCTTTTTTTTTTCTCTCCAAAAGTTTCATCCTCGTTCTCTATCAAGGAGGAGCATAGAACAATAGAGAAGAAGAATTCGGACGGCTAGATGCTTTGTTAAAATTATGGCTGAGCTTAAGGGATAAACTGACAATTTTTATAATTCGAGGTATCTGCTGCAAGTACCCATATAATATAACAGGGTAGATTGTATCGAAACTTCAATAAGATTCGTACAAGAACAAGACCACCTTGATTTAAATAAAATTTGGGTGATAATAAATGCTAACATTGAACCTGTACAACTTGCAGTTGTAATTCGAGCTTCACATACAGACATATATTATTCTCTGTCCATGTTTTTTTCTCTTAGAGATCTCGATTAAGACCCTTTAATCTCTAATAAGGATTAACGAGTGACCCACCATAACATGAGGAAGAGCTCGTGAAGAACTTATGACACATGACAAAACGATAGTGAACATCAACAATGCCAAAATCAAATAATCCAATAGCATTATTAGTACGATGTGGACATTTTTATCATATCGTTCGGGTTCGACATGGTAGATCTACGACGTTATATTCTTCTAGAATTCACCGGAAATGTTTAAAATTTACCCCATTCTATTCCCGCGCTCTCGAAACACGAACTCTTAAAATTTAGAGAAAACAAAATGATGGGTCTGAAAAATCCCGACTCAGTGAATATGGGATACAAAATCTCGAATATCCCAAGTCATCGATCATCTAGACGTTATATAAAACGTCTTGAAATAATGACCGGATCAAAAAAAAAAAGAAATAAACTTAATATTATTCGAAGTACAATAACGAATTTGGGATACATGAAACCATGAAACCCTAATAATTTTATGGATGCTCTATTTCTCCGAGGAACTGATGAAGTCAGAGAAATCTTTATCCACGTCCCACTCTTTTTCTTATCCTGCATCCTTTGCAGGAACCTTCGTCCAAAAGAGTGTACGTGTCTATAGACGACATGAATTTTTTTTTAAATATATTTTAAAAATTAATGTTATTTTATGCGAAATTTGTGGTTAATATTGTGCTCGGTGCACTCAGAGTCCTCAAATGTTACATCCGAGGCTCCACAAAGATCAATTATCATGTTCTATGATCATGGCTACGAAGGAGGGACGATTGTATAAGTCACGTTTTAGATTATTTTTCAATTTTTTGATTGAAATCGAGAATATTATAGGAGGGGAATGAATTTTGATAAATGGTAACTCAACCAAGTGTAAAAAACACATACATCTAGCGGAATTTCCCGACATTTTAATTTAATGTTGTCTATTTTTTATCGGAAAATGCACGTTATTGTTTTTAAGGTTAGGCCAGAACATGTCATACTGCATAGGAACGAAAACCCTAATTATAAAACCACTTAATTTTGACTCTATTAAACGATAAAAAATGCATTGTTCGTGATATTGGATGTACCTCACAATCAACAAAATTTTGATATTTTTACGTTCAAATGGTGAGTTTCCACTCATCGAATTGTCAAACATAGCAATAAAACGATCGATTGTTGTGTGGTAATGAGTGGTCAAATGAATATGGAGAAAATGCAAATATCACATGGCTAGAATATCGTTATCGGTGAGTAATTCGTACATGTAATCTCTCTCGAAACACTTAAGAAACGTTTTAGAGTAAAAACTAGATAATCGTATAAATTTTGTGTTAGCATATGCATTCATCGATCTAGAATTCAATATTATTACAATAGATTATTTATAAAAATTAATCGGTGAAAAAATATTCTACTTTGTTGTACAAAAGAAACGTTAAATGCTAGCTAAATCACACGACGAAAAATAGCAAAGAACTTTTAGAACGAAGAACTATCGAAAATAACATGACAAATGTGGAAAGTGTCGTTTTTCTATAATTGAACATGTTCTTTTTGAATGATTGGTGTTATCGTTTTAAAATCGCGACAAGGCATCGATGACGCTGCAGCTCGATTTCGGAGACGTGAAAAATGTGTTTCGAATCTTCTTTTTTTAGTTTCGAATGGGTCCGTATATCATTATTAAATCGAGCATCTTGTGTTAGGATGTAATTTTGGTGCTATATATCGACATCCCGGAAAGGCTCGGGTGGCGCTCAACAACACGACAAGCCCCCCCGGTGGCGCTCGATGTCGGGACAAAGCTCGGCGAGCTTCCTAAGAATCTTCCCAAAGGCCAAAGTTTTGACCATGAATTGGGTGTCCTTGAGCCATAGCATCAATTTGACGAATATCTTGTCTTTTAACCACCGAAATGGAAGCATCGTGACGTTGTGTCGATTCACGCAAATAATAATTTGGATTCGATAAATTATCTTGTTTTGGTTTTGTAATATCGGATGTCGGTGTGATCGGAACAAAACTTTTAGGAATCGTTTTTCCCAACAAGAACCAGTATGGCGGTCCCCAAACTAGGAGTCATCACAGGTCCGTTCAGCTTGGTTTTATTTAAAAATGGAACTAAAATCAAAATTCGAGGTTCTGAATTTTTGGACCTGGCACCGGAACCAACGGTTCCAGTTTTAACCAAATTTTATGTTATATTTAAAAAAAAATTAAAATATAATAATAATTTTTATTATTATGTTTAGGTCAAATTTTACTCGATTTTAGAACTTTTTTTTACCCATGATCTCGGCTTCATGGTTTTTTACTCTAAAAAAACCGGATCCGCCCATAAATCATAGTTTTTAAGAGTAAAAAACCGTGAAACCAGAATCATGGGTAAAAAAAGTTCTAAAATCGAGTAAAATCTGAATCAAAACCTAATAAAATTTGATATAACTAGGAGTGAGCATTTATCGGTTCGATTTGGTTTTGACTCAAACTTAAACTG
The DNA here is from genome assembly GCA_003255005.1 of Begonia fuchsioides. Classification (NCBI taxonomy): domain Eukaryota; kingdom Viridiplantae; phylum Streptophyta; class Magnoliopsida; order Cucurbitales; family Begoniaceae; genus Begonia; species Begonia fuchsioides. Next base: position 14,358 of record QAOC01046971.1, read on the forward strand.
AACCGACTAGTTTATGGTTTTCGAACTTTGAACCGATTAGTTGAAAAAATACATAAAAACCGAACCTGAACCGAACCGGATATTTCGGTTCGGTTTTGGTTTTACTTGCTACACAAAATAAATATATAATTTTAGGAAACAATGTAATGTTAAATCTAATAAACTCATCATATAACATCAGCAACAAAAGAAAATAACTAACTTTAAGTTCAATAAGCATAAGAGTTATCGATTCAAATAATATCATCACCAAAAAATAACTAAACTTTAAATTCAAATAACATTCATCTGTAGAACTCATAATATCCAAAATGCATAAGTAAAACATAAAACCTTCAAGTCATCAAAATGATAATTGTTGATTCTCTCGATTAGATTTTTTAGGCCTGCAAAAGAATTAAATTAGTAATATATATGAAGAAGATTTACATAAATATGATTTTCCGACTAAAACAACAAAATATCAACGCACAAATTAATTTTTGTCTAAAATTAGGGAAATTGATAGCAATAATTTTATACCAGGCACGATGGCTATGAGGTGATGGATTAATTGTTCGAGCCTCTCCTGCAATGTTGCGTTCACTGTCCTCGACGCCGACTCTGATTACTAGCACTTGCTTTCGGAGACAGCGACGAGAGACGATGAGAGGCGACGAGAGAACGGACGTCGAGGTTTACCGTTTAGGTTAGTGCATCGAGACTCGAGAGAACGAGAGAATGAGTGATAACTGTTGGCTGTTGGCTACAGCATTCAAATGCAAATAGTTAGGGTTAGGAGTACACTGGTTTTAAAATAAAATAATAATTAAAACTTTTGATTCGGTTTTTATCGATTTTAAAGGAATTAGCCGAAAAGTAATAAAAAAATTTCTGTCTTTTAGGTAGCTCGTCTCGGGTTCACTCGAGCAATCGATGTTCCAAATCCTATGTTTAAATCACAATAATCTTCTTCCCCATTAATTCCAAAACCATCTTTCAATAAAAAAAAAATCAATTGGATCATAGAATAACAGCTCATGGGTATCGGGTCATGCATGATCCATCTTCATTGAAATTNGGCCTCTGCCCACCCTTAGCTGTTGATACCACTAATTATTCTCGTTTATCTTTGTCTTTTAGGTAGCTCGTCTCGGGTTCACTCGAGCAATCGATGTTCCAAATCCTATGTTTAAATCACAATAATCTTCTTCCCCATTAATTCCAAAACCATCTTTCAATAAAAAAAAAATCAATTGGATCATAGAATAACAGCTCATGGGTATCGGGTCATGCATGATCCATCTTCATTGAAATTGGATTATCCAAAAATTAATTGGGTTGGGCCTGACAAATCCGGGTCGGGTCAGGATGGATCAGGAAATAAACGTATTATCTTTTTTCATGACCATTCCTGAAGCTGTATCCCGAGCTCGTTCTCCTCCACCACTCAAATGGCGCTCACGATTGCCAATTCCGGTGGCCGGTGTTACGTCGCAGGAGCTCTCGACCGGAGGCCCAGACAAGCCCTTTCCACCCACCTCCCCTTCCCTCACCGCTGCCTCTCTCCGCCGACCCACGGCAGCCGGCCGGTCCACGTTGTTCGAGCCAAGAAGCTCTCGTCCCGAACCGGCCGTTTCGACAGCAGGAAACGACGGGGGTCAACGGCGACTCCCGACCAGGAAGAGGAAGGAGAAGACAGTGCTGAGAACTGGACCGGAATCGAGAAGGGTGAGTCGCCGGAAAGTGTACGGATAATTGAAAACGTGGGAATCGTTTTCGACGACGAGAAGACCTTGCCGGAGCTCCCCGGCGAGTCGCCTGATTTCTGGGAGGGTCCTCAGTGGGACGCTTTTGGTTTTTTTCTTCAGTATTTATGGGCTTTTGGCATCGTATTCGCGGTAAGATTTCTTCAATTGCTGCCATTTTAGCATAAATCTGAAGTACCCTTTTCCATCTGACATGGATTCAAAGCTTCATTCGTCCATAATTTCTTCTGATTACAGCACAAAATATTTCGAAACTTCATTTTTTGATTAATTGGGTGTTCATTTGGTTGCTGATTGCACGTGAAGTCGTCCATGGATTCAAAGCTTCATTTCTCCATAATTTCTTCTGATTACAGCACCATAAAACGTAGAAATTTCATTTCTGAGAAATTGGGCGTTGGTTTTGTAGCTGATTGCATGTGGAATCGCTGTGAGTACATACAACGAAGGAGCTACAGATTTCAAACAAACTCCGGCGTATAAAGAATCTGTTGAATCTCGAGATTTGCTGGAAGAACCAGAGGCTTCAAGTTCCGATGTGTTCGAATCCAATCCCACCGAGGTTGCCCCCAGCTTGGACTGAAATCTTCACAAATAAAACAAAAATCTTCAAAACAGGTGACGAAGATGAAGATAAATTGCAGATTTCATCAAGAACTGCGTCTGTTTTAGCTGAGATAATGCTCTGTGATTCCTAAATATCGAGATCAGATAGTATTGAAATGGTCCTTTCTTCATCGTACTTGTTTTTTTTCAAAGCTTGGATGTTAAGAACCCTTCAGAATTGAACTCAAACACTGCCTGAGAATCTTTCTCAATGCTCAAGTTTGAACTTTGTTCGTTAATTGGTTCGAATTCTTCGCCTTTTTCGTATCAAGATCGTTGCTTTCACGAGTGCGATCACTTCTCGAGGTACCGGAGTCGAGATTCTCGTTCATTCAAGAAAAAATAAGACAAATTTACTTATTTTTCGTTAATCGAATAAAAGATCACGAGCATGAACTTGTTCAATCGATTTTTTCTTTAATTTTTATCGACATATCATCAATATTTTTCTGGTTGGACTCAATTGAGAATGGTTTTTAACGTCCAAAGTTCGTATAATGCTTAGTTTAATTCAACTTCGAACTGCTCAAACGATCTCGTGGAATCGACTATGTTGGAGAAGGCTTTTCGGCTTAAAAATCATTCTCGGACGACCAACCAAGTCAAATAAATTGGTCTATGAATTAAACAAAGACTTAAAACCAGTTTGTCACGCACTTAATTAGTATTTAATTTCTCAATTAGGTGCCTTAATTAATGATTAATTATTTGAACCTTTCCATGCACATACTCCTATCACGCAACATATAGTTTTAATCCTAATTCTTGTAGTATTTTCGCTCCAAACTATCGTAACACGAGCCGTATCGCTTCGCACGAAGTTTGTGTCGCTTAGTAATCGATAGATTAAATACGTTAGATTATAAAAATACGTAATGGATATTATTAAGTTTATCGTTTATGTAGGAGTGCATAATCTCGTATCAAATTGAGATAGTGAAATGAGTTAATTATGCTCCTGCTCGTAAATTTTTGGGTTAACCTAAAAAAATTATACGTGCAAACTCGACCCAAAATGAGAAAATAACGTGACATCAATCGAACGATAATAATGGAATTAAAAGTGATATTAATTATTAATTGAGTGTTATTCCCCATTAATTATTCAAAAAAGAAACTTTAAAAAAGGACTAAAAAACCAGAAGGTACTCGATCCGGCTCAGTTTCCAATCATCGAACCGTCGTTGATATTCTCGACGTCGACCGGAACCTCGTTCAGATCAAGCAGTCCAGATCCCGCCGGCTTATCATCGGCCCCCTCTGTACTTTTTCCCGTCTCCTTCTCCGCCGTCCGATCAATCCCCAAAGCTAATCTCCATCTCTCCGTCAAGTTGGAATCAATTCTACGAAGATAATTCTTCGCCGTTTTCATCCTTTTCAAAATGGCGAAGAATTCCTCCACCTCCTCCGCCGTCGGCGATTCTTCCTTCGGCGGTTTATTACGCTTTCCGGCGAGGTCGTTTTCACTCCTTTGTTCTGATCTTTCCATGCTCTGGACAAGATTTTTAGAGAGAGAAACTAAAACTTCATCTTCTTTAAGAGATGGGTTCAGACGATGGAGAAGAGATAGGGGCCATGGAAATGAAGCGTTGGACACAAGTTCTTTTATGGAAGCATCATTACGTCATCAGATTTTTGTTGAATGACGTCTCATCTTGCCCATTGTTTTAACTCTTATATTGTTTTGGTTTGTAATATTAGTTTTATTTTATTAAATTATATAAACCCATTAACAATGAGTTAAAAATGAAGAAAAATAGAATTTTGAAAAGAAATAAATTGAAAAGGTTTTAATGTTTTAAAACATTTAAAAATCACGGTGGAGCTGCATGATATTGGTAGTGGTACTGGTTTGCTATTTATTTAAAATATTTATTATTATAAAAAAATATTTTAGAAAATCTCCATTTCAAAACTTGGAAAATCTCCATTTTTATGCAACCTTCAAGCTAGAGCAGAGACGCTGCAGTTTCTTCTATCTCTGCTGTGAAACCCTTCTACTCGAACAATGGCTGGTTGATGTCCGAATTTGGCCGACACTCGAACTGCTTTTCGTGCAGACGTTGGCTGCAGAAGAAGATGATCGAAGTCTTCCTTGTGAAACTGCTCGTCTTGTGTGACCGGGTTCGGAGCTCTGCTCGGAGGAGAGCCGCATAAAAAGGGCGGACCAAATGCTATAAGATCCACACCCTTTTCCCCTTTGTTTGCCTGGAAAGATGAACATCAATACCCGTTTTAGATGAAATTTGAGACATGTAGTTCTAATACTGTGTCAAATTGTTAATCATTTATATTAACTCTCGCAAATTATTGAATATTTTGATGGTTTGAATGAAAAAATAGAAAAAATAAGAGGATGACGAGTTGAACCTTAGCGAGCATAATATCTAGAAGCTCAGACTCTGCTTGTGAAGCTCCAATGGAAGTTTGATGTCTGTCAAAGCAATCACAAATCGAAAGTAAATTTCAAGAAGAAGAGTCGAAGAATTCAAAAATTAACTCGACTGGGCCACCTCAAGGGTCTCAAATGATCGTCGAGCGAGAACCCATAGCGACGTGGCTTAGGGCAAACGACCGCCATCGCCTCTAATTTTCTTCCACTGGAGTTAAAGCAGAAAATCTGAACGGAATCCGGCGAGAAAATCAGCCGATTTCACACATATATTACTTAACATAGGAAGCTAATTTCAAATATCAAGACAAAATAATCGTAGATCTTCATTTCAGAAGCAGAAAACAAGACCGACGAACCTGAGCCGCCGGAGAGAAGGTCCTCCGACGAGGAGAGGACGGAGAAACGGAAACGGAGACTGAGCGGCCAGAGAATTTTCAAGCAGAGAAGGCAAGAGATGTACATCCATGGTGTCTAGAGAGAATATTTTATAGCTTAATTCTAAATATCATATTTATTTTATTATTTTATATACTAAAATTTAAAAAATAATTATAAATTTACCTTCTTAAAATAGAATTTTTAAAAATATATATTTTAAGAAAAAAAATTATTCCTTCTAAATAATATGAAATTACACAGTCGTCAATTTAAAAAAAAAAAGGTGAAATATTTAAGATAAGGCCATCTCAATGGAAGGGTGCCCTTTTCTTTTTCTTATTCATTATCCTCATTTAATTTTGGATATTATTTTAATTTTTTAAGAAAACAAATTGTTGGATATAATTTCAGCAATTACACACAAGATTCACGTAATTGATCATAATTATCAATCATACAGATCAAAGTTGCTGGTTTTTAAGCGACTTGATAAAGCACGAGGCATAATCATCGTTTAATTTTTAAATTTTTCTATCTGCCGACCGCTTGAAATGCCATTTTGAGACAGGAGTTCAAGCATCGATTCGAAAANAGAACTGATATTCAAAGGACAGCTAAAATTTGGATCATTTCACCTGTCGAGGATCCCGGCTTAGTCGATGCTTTTTGAGGGTCTTCACGTAGTTTCTCATGAGAGTAAACTTGTTGCTACCAATGTGATACAGATAATCCCATGAATAAATCCCAGTTTTGTGTAAGTCATCAAACAGTAGCCTGAAGCATTTAAACAATCAACCAAATCCAGACCATGAGACTATTAATCACACATATGAAAGTGCTTTGATTCTTATAAAAACATCGACATTCATTCGAGCAATGGAGCGAGACCAAGTTACGGAGCATTTTTCGAGCAAAACTCAAATCTAAATCAGAATAAATATCAAGGAAGATCGATGATTTGTAGTTTCTTAGTCGAGATTTCATCATGGGCCATGTCCTTGCCAACTAAAGTAAATCTGCAAGGATATTTCTAACAGTGTACCGAAATACAAAATCGAAGAGTTCTTCCTCAAACTTTGAGTTTAATAAAATTTAGAGAGTGAACTTCAAAGAAATTTATAAGCTTAGTACCTTACCCCATAGTTTCCAATAGGTTCTGCAGACATAATGCCCACATATCGCCGCCCCCATATCACCTACATGTTCAAGTCCTATGTTCTTAGAATGCTTAAAATTGCACAGCCAACACATCCATCTCTATGAAAATAAGATAAACTAGAACCGGGATAATGAAAATTTATAATTATAATGTGTCGACATTAAAAGAGAGGAAGAAGTTGAAGAAAAGCATGGGAAAATAAACTTCTTAACTGCTGAAAATGGAGCTGAAAATGGAGGGGAAGGAGCTGAAAACGGAGGGAAGGTTCTAAAAATGGAGGAGCATCTTACAGATATTGACAAAAACACTATTAACTTAATCACCTTTTCGCCTGCGATTGACCTGATCTTGCCATCAGCAGCTGGACTGTGAATTCTTAGAAATTCAGCTGACAGAGTAAGCAAATCACCATTCGCATATTGAACTTCTACCTATGATCAAATTTCAAACAACGAACAACATTAAGTGGATGAATAACAATCCCTTTCCACCTTTAATACAATTTCAACAAAATACAAGACCACAAGTAATTTTTCGTCAAACGAATAAGAACAAACCCTAGAAACCGAAAGCATTTCAGGGCAGATCGATCAAAAACACCGAACAAATTAGTTCTAAAACACTTACCCATTTCGGAGCGTGAAGAGAGAATCTTGTGAGGCGAGGAGCATCAACGGCTGCTGCGACGCTGATGCTTCGAATCGCATTCTTCAGCGCCAACATTCTCTCTCTCTCTCTGATCTTCTTCAGCTTCGGCTCCTATGCTCTGCAGCCAACGGATTCCGGGCCAACTTTTTTAATGGGCCTAGAAGAAGTCCCATTATACAATCCAGTAACCAATAATGGGCCTGAGCCCAATAATACAAAATAGTTAGATCCATCCATGCCCCAATTTTTTTTGTTTTTTTAAATTACTAGAATAATGTTACGTTTATATTTTATTTTTATTTTAAAATCTAATTATCAAAGTGATGATTATTGGCTTTAACCTAATGCCCCGTTTCGTGCATTTTTTTTCTCGTCATGTACTAAAACCGCAAAAAATCATATCTTGCTATAATAGAGAACGCTACTCCATTTGTGTTTTCGGAAACCCTTGTAAATTTGTTTTAATATTTGATCGTCCAAATCCTATTTTCGGTGATCTATAATCGAAGCGAAGGTAGCAATAAATTGAAGATCTCGGGTTTAAGACTTCCGTAGCATTTTTACTCGGAAGAACATTTTTCTTCGTAAGAATGTCCCGATAAATCTCACAACTATTTCTTCCATTCGTCTCTTTCGTTTATTATTTCCGCATGACATGGACGTTATCAATTTACTCGCATTAAACTCGACTAAAAACGTAGACTTGACGATGCCAAAGTTGATCGAAAAATTCCACATTAAAAAAAAGAGCTTCTAGAAATGGTGGGAAAAGTACAAGTTAGGATTGAAAGTTAGGAAGAAATGAAGAACAAAATAAACTAATATTCAACCTCAAATGCTCTTCTTACTCACTCCTTTAGTTTGGTCACCCTTTTAACCACTCTTTGTAACCATCTATCCTCCAACTCCATTGTCACCTCCTTCCTCAAAGTTTCGATTTCTTCCGATCATTCTGCGTTTATGCGCATGAATTTTTGTATAATTATATAAACGAAGTAAACTTTCAAATGATAACCTTAAATTCTCGAGCATTTTACTTTCACGTGCATGAGTTTTCGTATGATTATGCTACCGAAGTAAACTTTAACGATAATCATAAATCCTCGAGCATTCGTATATTTATCGAAGTAAACTTTCAAACGATCATAAATTTCGTAGCATTTTATGTGACGTGCACGTATTTTGTATGAATGTTACGAACACTATTACAAACACTATTAAGTGCAGTCGATAATTTTCTTTTTGTTGGATTAAGAGTGTAACTATGAAAATATAGAAGTTCTAGGAATCTAGTGAAAGAGAAAGATTAATAAAATAAAAAGATTATATTAAAAAAAGAGATTATGAAACAAGTGTCACAGCAAATATAATTAATTAGTATGATATTTCTGATTGGCCTAGCTTGAGGTTTACGAGGTTTTTGAAGATGGTGGGTAGAAATGTGGGTGAAGTTGGTTGGATTTGATATCTCTATCCAGAAACTCTCGTGCAGCTTCAAAACCCTAATTTCTATGCTGCCACCTTGCACGATATTTAGTTTAATTAATTAATCGTTCAAAGAACCCGACCTCGAACGCGAACTCAAGACGAGGTGAAAAGTAATCGAATGTTTTAACGTTCGAGTTATTTCTCGCATCGATCTTTGTTTGTTTTCGGTGCAATACATGCTCTTTCGACTAGCTCGTCTTGAACGTTTGATAAATCTTCACAATGTAATTTGTAATGGTTCACTCGTAATACGATAATTTTGTACGATTTCTTAAAATCGCCATTGTTAAAGTCTAGTAACCCTAATTATTCTAGCTTGGGCCGATAACTGGAGTTGTATTTTGATTTTTATAGTAAATATATTTAATACTTTCGGATGTTTAGTAACCCTAATTATTTTAGCTCAAGAGATCCACTCCGTTGATGAATTGCATCGATAAAACGGGAGCCGAATTCACACGAACGAACGATATCGAACATTAAAACGCTAAGATAAGCATTTAATTCAACATCTTTGTCAAAGTGTTAGCTAGCCGTGATTAAAAATCTAGATTTGTTTATTCAAACAAACATGGAAGTGGAAGCTTCTTGTTCAAGATGGACAGAGACAGCAACGTAAACCTAATATATTGCCCAATGATCCATTGATGCTCTAAAGAGAGCTTTTATAAACTCCATCTGGGTTCAGAGATTTAGGGTAAAAATGGAGGAAAGTCTCCCCATGGGATTCAGATTTCACCCCACGGACGAAGAACTGATCGCGTACTATCTGAATCGAAAGGTTTCAGATGTTTGTTTCTCCGCAAAGGCGATCGCAGTCGTCGATCTCAATAAGTGCGAGCCGTGGGATTTGCCCGGTACTTTTATTCTATCGTCTTAAATAACATTACTCGTTTAGATTTCTTGTCGCGAAATCTCGAAGATCGTTTCCCGTTCATAAACGATGAAGAAATATGATTTTTGCAGGCAAGGCTTCAATGGGGGAGAAAGATTGGTATTTTTTTAGCCTGAGAGACCGAAAATACCCGACCGGAATGCGGACGAACCGAGCGACGGAGGCCGGATACTGGAAAACGACGGGGAAAGATAAGGAAATCTACAGCTGTGGAGGTGGAATGCTGGTGGGGATGAAGAAAACCCTAGTGTTTTACAAGGGTAGGGCTCCTAGAGGAGAGAAGAGCAACTGGGTTATGCATGAATACAGGCTTGAAAACAAGCATAATTACAAGCCTCCCAAGGTAATTTTTTGTTTTTTTTTTATATTCTTTTTTAATAATTTCTCGTATTTCTTGGGATAAAATGTGTATTTACGAATAAAATTGAACATTCATGTTATATATTTATGAACAGTTTGAACTTTATCGTCAATTTATTAACCCTAGCGTGACATTTTTTTTGTTTTAACTAAATATTATTTTACCGATGTCTAATCTGTTTCGAAGTCTAATTGAACTCAAGATTTTACTTCGTGGTTTTTCTACTGGATTTTCAGGATGAATGGGTGATTTGTAGGGTTTTCCAAAAGAGCTCGACCGGGAAAAAACCGAGCCAAACCCTAGACTCTCTCGAATCCCCTTGCAACACAAACTCTATCAGAGGAGGTCATGTTGAGTTACCGAGTTTGATCGAAAATAACTTAAACAATTCATCGGATGAATACAATAACATCGATCCAAACATTATGTACCCGGTTTCATCGAACCTCCCTTCTCTTCCATTTCTCACTTGGCCATCGAATCCGTCGACCCTTCTCAGCTCGAATTTTGCCGTGAATTCTTTGCTTTTGAAGGCATTGCAGCTCAGGAGCTATAATCATATGAATATCTCGGACAATTACTCGGTTATTCAACAAGGGTTGTCGCCATTCGGGCACGAGATGAGCTCCGACTTCCACGCTTCTTCATCGAAGAGCATAGAAAATTTAACCCCACAGCTGGAGCAACCATTAAACTTGGACTCCATTTGGTGATCGAGAATCGAGATCAGCGATGACTAACATTTCTGTCTTGGAACGTTGTATTTTTCTCAATTCCCAAACAAAATACTCAGAAAATAAAGGATTTCAAGCAGTTTCATGTTCGTCCGTTCATAAATTAACGTCGAAGTTCTTTGTTTTTGTCTTTTGATATGTAAGAAAAACCCTAATTCTGTGTAATTACTAGTTCACGATGTTAATTAAATATATGTTCAAGTATAATCGTTTATTTGATATTCTCTGATTTGCAAATGTTCAAATGTTCAAGTATCATATAATACTGTCACTTACATTTATATAGCACATAATATTTACATATTATACTATGTGCGTGATACGATCCTATAGTGCTTCAGAGTTTTCGACCAGAATCCGACAACCGGGAAGATTGATGGAGTGAAAGAATTTAAGAATTGGAAACTTCAAGCTTCTTTTGATAACTTCAAGTAACGTGGCAAACAACTATTGGTTCAGTTACGTGCCCGTCAGCATCGAAACTGACAGTTTTATGTAAATAATCTAAAATTAATCAAATACCAATTTAATTGATGAATTATAAAATTAATTATTCTCAAATTTTATTTTTTCGACAAATTATACTTTAAACTTACTATAATTTTAAAGGATACTCTATCATTACAATTTTTGTTGGTAAGATTTTAAATTGGTTTAACTTTGATTTGAGTCAGGGTCGACTTTTAAATTAATTATTCACCGTTCGGTTTTCATAATTTCTTATCCAAAAAGCTATAAACCGTATTTTTGATTGATTCCACTTTACCCGACAAATAATGATCGATTTTGCTTACCCCTACGCTCAAGTCCTTCTTCGGCGATCCTCTATCTGGCTCTCCTTCTTCGTTGATTTCTTCTTCGCAGATAAATGCGGCATTCTTTTGGCGATTTATGCGGTGGCTTTAGTGTCTCTATGATGCTAAGAGAGTGTCGCTACCATACATGATTATAATATTTCTATTTTAGGTCTTATATTATTGTATGCGTAGACAATACATTATGTTTTGTTCGAATACAAGATCGCGGGGTATGAACAAGTTCAAAACATTGTAGATGGGAAGTGAGTTTATGATTATTTATGGGTTTGGGGAATTGTTTGAAGTAATGGATTGGTCCCTCATCCTCGTTCATGCCTGTATCCCTAACACACATTATTCAAATGGTCAAAGACATGGAACAAATGTGGTCTACTTGCTCTTAATCTCCCCTCTCTCCCACATTATACGAAGCTACGTGTTCAACTATCGTCCACTTTTTTTAATAACATTAACTAATAAGATTGCAATAATATTCATGATTTTATATTTCGATCGAGAAAATTTAAAAATATAAAAAATTAATTATTGAAGTTTCGATTGATTCAAGTGTGTAACAAAGGCAACATAATTTCGGCAATTTAAATTAGCGATTGCCCGAGAAATTAAGATGTGAGAATGAATGTGACTATTGTAGCACGCTTGCTTAAACACGATGGATTAGACGGGAAATTTAGCTATATAGTTCATTAGTAATTTAACTCGACCAATCGTGATTAAGATTATTTTTCTATAATTAATTAGTTATCCGTCACCGACGAACGCTATGGATGATTATTCTAACGATTTATACAAGATAAACCCAATAATCGAATGGAGATAATAATTCATAAAAATTTTATTAATTCAAAATCTACACAAAAAATGAGTAAAAAAGATGGAAAAACAATTTAATTATTTAAAAAAAAAGGTCAAAAGGGCCAAGTTGACTGAAAGCATCCTTCCTTATCAATCTCTCCAACTCTTTTGCCTCGTCTGCCTTTGCTCTCTGCATATACAAACACCAATCCTCGTTATTTTATCGTATTTTCGATCGAGAAAACAACCGATCAATTAAACGATAAGCTGGATCGATCGCTGTCGATAAGTTAACTTTCGTTTTATATAAAAAAAATAGGTTGACATCTGGATCACCGTGACTCCAAACTCATTTTTTATTTTTCGGTCATCGTTCTTATGCGGATTAAATATACATTTTTTTATTAAATAATCGTATTTTCATGATTTCGCTTACGACCCGAATCCAATAATTGGGTTTCGTTTATGAACGATGTATATTTCGCTAAAAATATTGATTTAAAATCATCAAATCACCTGAAAATTCTCTAAGGCCATTGTTTCCCAGCTGAAGTCATTGAAGGAGCTGGCTGCAGCCAGTTTCATTGAAAGAAACTGGATCAAAAATCAAAATCAAAATCAATATAAATCATGAATAATTAAATGAATAAATATATATATATATATAATATATAATATATAATATATTTTTCTTTCAAACTCACCTCTACCTGATTCTGCAAAGACTGAACATAATTGATGATCTCATCCAGCATCACTGCCATGCCCATCGACTGTAATTCCATTTAAAGCAAGTTAATCTAAGCAAAAACAGAAAAAAAGACATGTTTTTTTTGCCAAAAATAGTTATTTTTTCTTCAACCTTGTAGCATCCTGGGATAATATCTTGGAGGCATCTTAATCTTTCGTTGATTTTTCCTCTGCGTACCTGAAAACCAGACAATTTTTTCAACACCATGTTCAGAAAGATTGAAGCTTTTGTTTGATTCCATGCAATTCTCAAATACCCTTTCGGCTAAACTGTGGCTGTCTGTAGCTTGACCTCTTCTTGCTCTGACATGAACAATCTCCCCAGATTTCTCTTCTTCTGGGTCAGTATTCTTCTCTTTCTTGCATTTTCCCAAGCTCTGTAAATGCAACAATGGAGTCTGTCTCAGAATTTAGCTCGAGTTTAATGTATGGTTTCAGGTTCATTTTACCTTTTTTCTTTTGATCCCGTTTTCAGAAGCTCGAGGAGTTGAGATGGCAGAGCTTATTTCAAGCTCATCAATGGCGATTCTCTTCCTCCCTGGAAGTTTCGGCGGTGGAGTTTGATTGATCTGCTTATCAGCGACTTCCATATTCTGGGTCTGTTCATGGGGATGAAAGAAGCCATGGGAGGCGCAGAAGAAGCTCGAGAGATCCATCGTTGTGTTCATCAAGGTGTGGAAATCTGAAGTGAGTTCCGCCATTAATGGAAGCTTCTGCAAAGCTTGATCGACTGTGTTAATGGATAATGAAGGGTGTTAGACAGGTATTTATACAGCATTGATTACAGATGAACCGATGAAGTAGGGTTTAATCTCATCCAAGCAAAAAAGCTTGGATTTTTGCGTCGATGTTCCACAAATGGAGCCCAGATTTGGCGATATATATTATATCCAATAATAAAACGGACACAGTTCTTGCTTTTTGGTGTCCGAAGTCGAAGCATTTTACCTTAAATTGATGAGCTTGTTAACCCAGCTTCTTTGAAGCTGTTTTTTCATGCATCTCAAGTCGTTTTTACACAGTATTTATGGGTGTTCTAACACCCGGTAACAAGGTTTTGTTTTTGTTCCAGTTCCCCGCTTTGTTTTTCTCTGTCTCACGGTTTAGAATCTTAATTTTGACATGAATTATATAAGAATCACATAACGCAAGTTTCTTGACTTAACCCTAGTTAATTGTTCAGGTCATCCGATTCTGACAATACTGTCTTAAATCTAGTCGGCCTTTGAGAAGTTCTTTCCGAGAAAACGACGAGAAGTATTCCTGTAAGTAACAATCTTCTTCTCGACGCGAATTTCGTGAAAAAACAACATTAAACTGTAATAGACGTCTAACCCAGCACGAGATCGGGCCGGGAGAGATACTTCTCGGGAGGGGCTGGCGGGGGGCCGAAGCTGCCGAGGAGAAGAAGACAAGGGAGGGGAACAAGACCAGCTGGTGGGAGGAAGCAGTGGCTTGGGTTTGGACATCTGGAGAAGGTCATTGGAGGGCTGGCCGACATCAAATGTTCCTAAAATCCAACACTTAGTACCTCTTCATTAATGTCCATTTATTCCATGTTTTTTGTTTTGTATTCTATCCTTCTCCAAACCAAACAACCTCCTTAGCTAGCTTAATGTCTAAACCATGCCGGATTTAATATAAAGTGAACCATATTGTGCTAATTGATTTTTATGAGAGGGGGTGGGGTCTCGGAAAAGATCAAACCGAACCGACCTAAACCTAAAATTGTTTGGAAATCCAGCAAAAAAATCTAACATCCCCACCTAGATAAAATAAAAAAGTATTATAAATTTCATAAACCGGTCGAATCCCAAGCCCATTTCCCGGTTCAGTTTCAGCGATTTTCAACCGAGGGACCACAGGCCGGTGTCTACCCCCAATATGTGTCTAATATTCGTTCATTGATACGATTATTTGTAGATGATTTCTTAGAAATAATACTCAAAATATATTAAAAAACGAATAGAAACGTACAACACGCATACAATAACGAAGCACGGATACAATTTGAAAAGGGTGTCGAAGAACTTTGAATCTAAGTATTGCATTTTTCAGAATCCAGTTTCCTGGAGAAGTTAAAAATTGCTTTGTTTCTATACAAGAATTTACAAACTCGTATATTCGAATAAGGATTACTGACCTTTCAGTGATTCGATTCCGAGCAATCTACACTTGTGGTCTCGGTTTTTATGACGCGTGTGTTGTATGAACCGCAAAGTCCGCACTTGTGATATAGCCAATGAAATCGAGACGTCCCCTTTCTATCGCAGTCGTTGCATAATATATCCTGCACGGTCGGATCTCGTTACACAACTTTCGTTAGAGTAAATTGAAAATATAAATACACGGAAATTCATTATCGACATGCTAATGAAGACAAAGAATGATAAGTATTGACCGGTTCTATAATTCGAGTTCAATGTTTCGTCGCTACTCAGAAGAATTCTCTACCCTTTTATTATTTTGCTTTTTCAATGCAATTTCTCTAAACTTGGTTCTGATTTCTCGATTTTATCAAGAATACCGAGTTGGATTCTTTTCCTACCCATATTGAATAGAACATGTCGAGCCCAATCTTCTTTGCTTTATTTAGATAGGGAAAATCATATGATTTTATGAAACCTCAAATCCATAGTCAATCCTATTTACGAAACGAGCAGTTGAATAATCAAATCATTTTTTCCCATTATTTTCATTTTCATATCATTAGCAATGGGAAAAGAGTCAGGGCTTTTATGTACCTGACAACGATCTCTGTACTCGAGGGGCAGCTCTTCAGCAGCCAATAGAGCATCAAGCATGCCAAAATAAACCTGAAAAGAATTCGAGAAGAAAGCAATCGTCTCATGATTATGGCTAGCCAGTTTAATAATCTTTGCCTCGAGGCACTGGGGAAAATGTCTAAGCAAAACCAAATCGAAACAAACGTTAAGGAGGAAAATACAGCTCACAGAGTTATTCTAATGCTTGATACAAGAAAATAATTCACGAGAAGCGGTTATCGTTCAAACTCGGTAAGGTACAATTCACAAGGTAGAGGTTCCATCTTTTTGTGTCCATCTAACAGCATGTTTGTCTTTTTGTTAAAATTCTATTACTTCGGGTACAAGTGACCATAAACGAAACCATCAGTCGATGACGGATTTAGCTTTGACCATGGACTTAAGAAAGGCAACCCATATTTTTTTGTTTAAAAACCGAATCATAGAATGATATTTTCAGAGCAAAGCGTTTTGCTTTCACCTACCCAGCCAATCACAATCGTTATAAGAAAATAAAAATACCAATGAAAAATATACGAAGAGAATAGAGAGCAGATGCAATTTTACCCCCACGTCTCCTAAAGACTTGCTGCAAATTGGACAGGTATAATGACTACACGTGTATGCCTGATGGAAAAAAGAGAAAATTGAAAATATTTCTTCTTAAAATTATAGAAAACGTAGACGATGATATCAGGAATACTAAGATGTAAATTGGTTAGAGAATTAAGACCTGAAAGCAAGCTGAATGCATGTAATGTCCGCAGGGTAGAGCTCTAACTGTGGCACTGGAAGTGAAGAGAAAATCACAGCAGATAGGACAGTTTGTTTCTAAACTCTTTTCTAGACACTTGTGGTTCACAATCTTTATCCCCAGACAACAATTGCACGTCATGCAATGAAAGAAATCATGTCCAAGACCTCTCCCCAGTCGGCACAGGTTGCAAAATGGGCAATGATAGACAGTTCTGAATCACAAATCGCAAAGCACCAAGTTTAGTTTATCAGTCTTGTCTATAAAGGCAAGAAACCGGAAGAAGACGGAGATGAAAGATGAAAGTGAGATTTACAGAGAAAATAAATTGATACGAATACTAATAACAACATTCTATTAAAATAATATAAAACTACGCAACACAATGTATAAATGCATAACCTCTGGGAACTTTGAAACTCCAAGCAATCTCCTCCCAGTGCGACTCGACCTAGATTTTCCTCCTCTCCCATTCTATTTCTATTTTATTATATTTATAATTCCTAATTTCGTAACCTCTTTCAACTTCCACAAACTCTTAATAACTTGTATTAACTTTTACATAATTACCAACATATCCTTGAAACTATTTCCTAACATAAATTTCTGCTACTTTTTACCTTCTCTCAATTGGGTTCTATCTCTTACTCTTAATAAATAAAATTTTATCTAGAACCGATGGGAAATAATCTTGTTCTTATGTGGGAAATAATACCTAAAAACAATTTGAAACTGTTTAGTTTTGTGGGAAATAACACCTCCAAAATTTTGAGAAAGATTAAGAAAACGTAGAAGTTAATGACCTTTCATCATCAAAAAATCTGCATATGTTGCAATAGTATTTCGCCATTGAAAATCCATTACATGAAGGAGTTGAGCATGTTGGCCCCACAGCCTGAATTGTCAAACATTGCATGCACATCATCTCCGAGGTTGCTTTCCTGCAACGATGATAGAGAAAATAAGGATGTGATTTTATTCATACAGATGGGTGTCCCAATAAAAATTACCTGTCCATAGAATGGTCGCTAACATTATCATGACAAAACCGACATGTAAACAACTTGCCACAGCAAGCAGCACGGAGTTTGCAGTTTCTTTTGTAATGCTCACACCCAAATTTAGTTTTATCTGGGTCACGATATGAAGGCGAACGTCCTGCTACATCTTCGATATCAGAACTTTCACCCGTAATATCAGTTAGCTTCTGTTGGGCGGCAATCCAGCGACTAAGATTAAAAAAAACAAATAGTTTGAAAAAATTCATAAAGAAATTGTAGATATGAAGACGATAGGATAAATTTCAAAATCTTAAAGCAGACTCTTCTATTAGAACCTTGTTAAACTAACCTGGTCATAAGATTCTGGACCAGATATGCCTTTCGTCTTGGATCAAGAGTCAAATCCTGGTAAACCTTTCTAATCTCTGATTCAATCTCATTTTGATTCATTCGAAAAATATCGTTCCATCCAGGTTTGAACATCTGATCACACTGATCCAAGCCTTCTCGAATCTCAACACCTATAGAAGAAAAAAAATGAAAAATGTAAAATTATTTGAAAATTAGATGTCATATAAACAAGATTTGAGTGAATATGAGAAAATGGTATCCATGGAAGACTGATGTCATGCACAATGCTGCGACGATTGCATACCTTTTTCTTTTTTAGCAATATTAGTTTCCGATGTCCCCGAACGTGAAGTAGATGACTCAATTCCTTTCCAACATTCACTAAGCCACTCATTGAACATGGTATTCTTTGCTGCTTGCTTCCAAGTATCCATCATTATGTTTTGTTCGTCCTGTGTCAGTGCTGAAGTTACCCATGGTAACATTGATTGGAGTACTTCTGCCCCTGTTGTTCCTATGATGCGGCCAACTATTTTGTCTTGCTCCTCCACAGAGAAATGCTTTCCAAACAATGGCCATAGCTCAAGTTCCTCCCTGAAAATATGCTGATCTAGTGAGACTCTTATGGATTTGCACATTCCTTGAAGCTTTGTAGATAGCTCAACATGCTTTCCAAGCTGATTTCGAGATGAATCAATATCTAAAGAAGAGTTTCCACGCAGATGAGAAAGCTCCAGAAGAACACTTGCAATGTCTTCAAATAACTTTTCTTCCTGTCTATGGTCCAGAGTGTATGAGTGACTAACATTGTGCAACGCTTCTTTGGATTCTAGAGCAGGGAACACTATATCATCCTCAGCATTACTATGGGCTCGATACAGTCCCCATAGCAGGCGAAATCTCCCACTAAATTGGCGTAGGAATGCCTCATCACATTGATTAAGCTTTCCAGATTCAACATCTAAATATTCCAAGTCTTTCCTTATAGCTTTATGAAACTTAAAAATAGTATCAATTGGCCGTCCTGAAGCTTCAATGTCAGAAAAGTTAACATCTGTTTCCCTTGAGAAAAGACTCGAGTTGAGAGAAGGGGCCCCAGAGCTGGGAGATAAAGAACACAAAGACTTCGTTGCAAAAAGAGAACTCAAGCCTAGATTATTGCTTTTTACTCCTAAACCTGGGACACAGCAAGATTCACCAGCACAGCAAGGATTCTGCGAATTAGCATCTTCTAAGTAAGTAGAGGCATCGCAATTTTTGCACGAAACTGAGACATTTCGTTTGGCCGGCCTTTCAAAGTTATTTTCTTTGCTTGATGATTTACTATCTCTTGGAGGTAGTGCAGAAGCATGAGAACAAAATAATGGAACAACATTTTCTTCAATGTCAATAAGCCTTTTTACTGCACAGCTACCAGACCCTCTTGAAGACAAGCATGATCCTCCGTTACGGGCCTTGCAAGCCCAACCAGAAAATAAAGTCACTAAGGCAGTATCAGATGTCGGAGCTAAATAAGAAAAGAAAAGTTATGTTAGCGCCTAAATAAATATAACCAATCTCAGAGGTTTATCCATATAGTTATACTAAGGATAATTCAAGAACCTGCCAATTGGATGTTTTTCATAAGATTTTCAGCGTCATCTTCTGACAAGGACCCAATCAGCCATGGCAAGACACGTTCGATTAATTTCAGGGGCATCATGCACAAGCTACGATACAGAAGTTCCCTCTGTTGTTTGAAGCTAAACTGCTTTCGAGCAAGTGGAAGAACCTATTGTCATAAGAAAATTAGCATAGCTTTCAATACACATTGATGATATAGCTCAAGCTATTTTTTATCACATTCCTTTAAGAGTTATAATAAATTTTGTTTAAGAACTCTTTGATGCAATATTTCGAAATTTATCAATAGTAAAACAGCTTCTTTCTTTTTTGCTCTTCTTCCATTGACTAAAGGATTGGTGACACTAGAAAAAAGAAATGATTACTACCCCCTGAGGGAGGGAACCTCACCTGAAGTTCCTCATTATTGAAGTGCCTCTGAATTGAATCAATAATTTGATTGGCAAGCGAACACAACTTTGAGTAAAATTCAGCTGTTGATCCATCACTTTGAATACCTTCTTCCATCAACGACCTGAATTCATTAAATTGACTTTCTTCTTCGGCATGCTCCTGAAGAAAGGATAACTCTCCATCTACTGCCGGAAAGATAACCTTATCTTCAGCAATGCTGCAATTACAAAATGAGAAGTAATCCAAATGGGAAGGACAAGTTCAAATACATAATTCATCGTAGAAGACTAAGACTCAAAGAACATTGAAAAAAAAGGATTGTAAAAAAGCATAGTGATACACTGAAGTGTTCAAACAATATTAAAACTGAATTCATTTTTTTTTCATTTATCTGGGTGACTTTGACTACCTTTCTATAGTTCCGTCCTTTTGAAACCTATACTTTATGTATAAGAGGTCAAACCATGGAAATTAAAACCCATCGTGGGACTGTTCTTTCAAGAAGGAAACCCTAAACATAAGTGGCATGAAGATAGTCAAAGGTGGAACTTGGAAGGTAACTTCTGATTATTATACACACAGTTTCCTTATCTCCTGGTTACGTAGGTCTTTTTCTTAAGCTTATTTTTTTGCCCTTTTATTAAGACTAATGTGCAATCAACATTTGTGGTTTATTGCAATTCAACTTTAGGTCCGTAAAAATATTTACTTACGCTAAGAGAACCCAAGAAGGGAGGGACCACTGTGGAAGTTGAAGATGGATGAAGACAAATGGGTAGCCGAGGATCAAGATAAAGGGGGTACTTTTGGTATGGGATACCGACTTCGCTGAATATGAAGTATTGGGATATATATATATACTGTCAAAGGACGAGGGTAAGGCGAAAGAGAGTGAGCTTAGCTATATTGCTCATTAAGATGCTGGCTTTTCTTTTTCTAATATCAATCCCGTAATTTCCTTCTCTTTTCTCTATTTTCTACTCTATCAACTACATTACCTTTCTAAGAAAAAATTAGATGAGAAACCTCTCAGAGCTCAAATAGTTTGTGAATACCAAGCGAAAAATGACTATGATAAAATTAAAAACAGTGACTCAACCAGATTTTAATGTAAAAGAGGAATGAGAAAGAATTACCTGTGAAAGATGCATATTTCGGCGATGAAATGGAGTCTCTCATTGAAGGCTGAAAGATTATTGAAATTGCCAGAAAGCTGTATTTTCCTAGCCACTTCAGCTATCTCAGTCAACTCCTTTTTAATCGCATAGTGCCAAAGCAATATTTCATTTATTGGATGTGTCTCCATGACTTCAGTAGTATCTTCACTAAATTCGTTATGTTTCCTTTTTCCAGTAGTCATCCCTACACAAGATCCCTTTACTTTTTCTGTTTTCTGGGACGATATGCAAATGCTAGTATCAGCACAACATTCTCCAAAAGAATCATTTACGTGACTTTCATCAACGATAGCACTGGTTCTCCCTTCCATCCACGTAAATATGACCTGACATCAACAATATCAACAATAAACACACAATAAAATATGAATGGATGCTCTTGATATAATTGAAAGTACACCTGTTGAAGAAGCTTTTCCTTGGGAACAATCTTGCTCAAACACTTCCGCAGATCCTGAGATTCATCTGGTGAAATAGATGATGCAAGCCAAGGAAGAAATTCAGCCATCATATTCACAGGAATGCTGCAAAATAATTGCCAAACCAGTGAGGCTTGCTCATCAAGAGAGAATTTCTCCATGAGCAAGGGAAAAACCTGCAATTATTAAAGCAATGGATTACTTGTCATTCCAGAAATGAAAATGGTTGCCACACCTTACCAAGAACGAATTTTCTGCTTAAATAAATCAAACTTACAAAGCAAAGATCATCATTAACACTCAGGTTAACAGGATATTGGGGTCAAACGGAAGAGAGAAATGACATATTTGTATTAGAGCTGTAAATACACAAGGAAGCAACATATTATCTCTAACAGAAAAGTTTGATTTCTCTTTGAAAAACATGGATTTAATTAAGTCAACTAACAACATATGAATGATTGAAACAACACACCACCTTGAGTCCATGATTCACCAAAGGAAGAAAAGCTAAAAACTCATTAAAAAAACCACAACCATTCATTTTTTTCGATTCTTTTCGTACTTTAAAGGAATTAAAAGTATTAATCTCCAAAAAACAAGCTCGTAAATGACAATAACCTGCTCTTCTTCCTTGGCCATGTGTTGGCTAATTGATGTCCTTAATGCTCTAGTACAAGACGCCAACTCCCGAGATAAGTACTCATCATCTTGTGTACTTGAGTTAAGGAGCTCAAAGAGATTATCGAAAAGGTCACTCTCTCCTTTGTGCTCAAGAGAGTATGTTTGAGCTACATTTTTCACGCGAATGTCAAGTGCTGGAAAAATTACCTGCCAGGAAGAAAATTGATTTGGAGAGGTGAGGGCCAAAAAAATAAGCAAGCAGGCTAAAAGAAACCATCCTATCAAGAAAAAGACATTAAATGGAAGAAACATCACAAGCACGTGTCAAAAACAAATGTAAATTGTGATAACTAGAGTATTTCCAAAAGTAACTCTTCCAGTAAGCAGCAAGTGGCAGATACGAGTGCATTTGCGGGGAATATTTAAAATCTCCAATGCAATACAGAAAGTCCAAACTGTAGTAACTAGAATTTTTAAGTTTTCCTACAAATGATTATCCAAAGTTTGGATTAGTATCTACTAGATGGTTCACTGGTTTTGTATATAATCAAAAGTAGTCCCGGTGCTCAATAATTACTGAAAAGCATTTTGGTTGGCTAGAAAGGGGAAATCTTAACAGGGATTAAGATGTGTGAAGTGGCACAGGAATTGAATAATATTAGTCAGAATAGATGAATCCAAAAATTGATGAGTATCTGCCACCAAATACACTAAAATATTGGGATAGTAAGATCTGAGACACTCAATAATACTTTTATCCTCTCAATATACTTAATTATTCAATCAATAAAATCAACCAGTCCAGTACGTACCAATATGATATCCCCATTTTTTAGCAGAAAATTAAAATGAGAAATGCAGCAACATTTTTTCTTACAAATTTAGTCCTTTTTTGTCTTTACACTTCAATAATGTTGTACCCCCAAAAATATTTACGCGATAAACAATATAAAACAAGTCTAAGATACTATTTCGGGTGACAAGCCGATCCAATACACAACAAAACTCATTTAAGGTTTTGAGAGAGAATTCCGTTTAATTGATTGGTGGTGTGAAAGTGATAAGACTAAAAAAAGAATTATGACAGAACCTTGGGTGAATTGGAGAATTATAGGCTATGAAATATCAAATGTATCAGATATAAACTGCCCATGCCTGAGTTTGATATCGAGAAATCAAAACAAATAATCTTGTCAGACTTCTTCAGCAATCAAACTTGCCAAAACGGCGCAGCTCGGAAATTGTACAGCAAATAATTAATTCCGAAAGTTAAAATGTAAACGAAAATAAGAGTAGAGGCACAAGGATGTGGATGGAAAGAGATAAATGAAAGAGAATAAGAGATTGAACCTCGTCTTCGGCATTGGAGTGATGTTTGTAAATTGATCTGAGAAAATAATATCGTTTGATAAGAGGCTGGATATCCGTTCGCTGGCCAGTAGCGAGAGCCATAGCGAACATGTGAAGCGCATCAAGCTCATAACGAATCGCTTTGTGAAAGAACAAAAAAATCAGAATAGGAGACTTAGGCTCGGAGCTCCTCAAACAACCACCATTTGATGACGACGGAGACGGAGACGAAGAGGCGTCAACCTTATTCACAGAATTCGACAGCACGGCAACTCCACCTCCGTCTCTGAGCTGCAATCCCGTAAAAGGAGTCGCCATCCCTCAATCTCTCCTTCTCCCTCTTTCCTATCACAATTCTCGCTCAATTTCGCCAAACGTAGAAGGAAAATCCTCCTCCCTCTCTCTTTCTCTCCGCCGTTCTTGCGACAGAGCCTGCGCTAAACTTTAGCTCTCTCTCTCTCTCTACTCGCCTTTCATAGTAAATCTTCACCTTCTCCCTCTAGAACTCGTTAATCTTCACTTTCTCTCTCTAGAGCTCGTGAATCTTCCAGCCTTTGACAGGTCACTCAACGGAGACGAGGCTCGAAAATGGCAGCGCATCTTATATGAAAGCATTCGTGCCACGTGGACAAAACATGCCACGTCTGCATAATGACATCTAATTTTAAGCAATTTATCCTTTATTTTATTATCGAGCAAAATGTGAAGGTAGAAAATTAGAAAAGGAAGAATCAAATTGGTAAGAAAAGCGTGACAAATATAAGTAAGGTGAGGTGGGCACGAGAAAGTGCGTGGTGAGTGTGCCTTGTTTTACTCTATCCTAATGCCCCAATCAATGCATCCACAGTTTATCGTACGCTTTGGGGCAGTATTTCCATGTCCTTTTTTTGGCCCATAGATTGATAATTTTAATTAAAAAATATTTAATTTTTATGCATTATCAATTAATTGCATCTATTCACATTATTTGACTTGCTCTATTGAATGATAAAGTTTCCTTAGTTCTCGAGGGTCTAGGGATGGTGAGGAGACGGTTCGATATAGTTTTGTCATGGTTTTGAATTTTGAGCTCAAGAACGGGCCTAAAGTATAATTATTTTTAAATAATTATTTATTGTATATAAGTTTGATTTTTTAATTAAATAATATTAAATTTATTTACTTAACATATCATTTTAACTTACATTCTGATGTATTGTATTTTAATTTGTCCAATTAAAATATTTTTAATATATTACAAAAAACTAATTATTTGTAATATTAATTCAATCAGAGCTTGGCACGTCAGAATGTAAGTAAAAAATATATATTAAGAAGGTAAAACTAACATTAAACTATTTTTTTTGCTCATTTTAAGTTTAGTTAGGTATAAATGGAGTTTGAGTTGGGTTGTAAATCAACATTCAATCAATACTAAATAATTTAATATTTTTCGAAAATGTAATGATAAAAAAAATAAAATGAATATTTATTATTATATTTTAAATTAAAAAATAAACATTTGGTAGAGCATCTTAAAAGCGAAAAGAAGTGGGCTTTGGAAGGGCGAGGAGGAGGCGCGCGAAGGGCACGTGCTGAGGGGAGCTGCGATGGGGTAGGCCACGTGACATCACACGACGCAGCGGGTCTGGTCTCCCCGGTGTCCCACCTTGGACCATTTGTCGTTTTAGTATTTTATTTTTAAAAATAATATTTTTTATTAAGTTAAAAGACTTATTTTAGTCTCTATTAGCGTAGGTCAAATATTAAAGTATCCAGCTGGGTTAGGTTAGCTAAGAAGATTAAAATTATTTATTTTGGTTTAATTTTCTATTTTAGCCTTTTTTTATATACGGGAAATTAAGAAAAAGCAAGACAATTTATGGTTTTATATTTATATAATAAAAAATGATAATTAAACAGTAAAAATAATAAATAATTCAGAGAATTGTTTTGGCAAATAATGAAATTTTATTAAAATAGTGTGGTTTTTAGGACCACTTAAACTAGATATTGTTTTTTTTTTGGCATTTTCAATAAAATATAAATTAATTATTCTTAAAAGTTTGGTAAAAGATCTCACTGTTCAATAGTCCATCATTATTAATCAAAATAATACTTATACATAGGCCAATGACATGAGTAACGACGCTACGTATGTATTTACATAGTCGGAGAGAATGCGAATAAATATTTACGTAGGCATTAAAATGACACATATGTGACATATTAACGTGTATAATAAAGTACAATGTTAAAGTGTATATGTGTCGGCTAATCCATGAAAGGATGTGTGGTATTGCATGCAAATACAATAAATTAACGTGACATGAAAATCAACCCATCCTAATTCGATACGTCAACGTGTATAATAAAAAAATATGATAAAAATAATTTTAATATTATTTATAAATATATATATTTATTTATAAAAAGAGTTGATTAAATTTAATCTTTTCAACAAAAAAAGAGGAATCTCCTTTTTAGTTGGAGATTCTTGTTATCGACTCTTCATTGCTATCAATTTTAGGTCATTTTCATCGTGTCCATAAAACCCACTAGACTTGGCTTTGTTTTCTTCTGCAAAAGACACGACAAGCCTTTCCTCTCTCTCCCTAATCTCTGCCTCACCATACGTTGTTTCACCAACTGAGGTTTGGTATTTTTTTTAGATTTTTTCGGTGGAGCTCACGTTGGATTTGCAAATTCTTAAAGTTGGTTCCCTTAATCTTCGTGCATGGTAGGTTAGAACATCTAGTCTCTCTCTACATTCTTTCTTCTTGTTACTAAAAGTCGAAATCTCTTGTCCCCACACCCCTGCCCGACATGCTGTGAGGGGGTAAGTTACGATGATTCAGTAGTCCAGAGATAAAAGACTTTCTTCCTGATGCCCCAATGAGCTATCTCAACATTAGGGATAACAACTCTCACACTAGGGCAGCGCAGGATTCGAACCCCGGCACTTGTTACCAGATCTACCATTCATCGACTACTGAGGTGAACCTGCACGGACTCTTTCTTCTTCTTTTCTCTTACATAGGCCGTAAGGATTACGATCTACGTTGTCTAAGTGAACCTTCGGCATCGTTCTAATTCTAATTAAATTAAAATCGGCATGTAATAGGAGCTTTTTTACGTTGTTTTAAATATCGTGTTTTGAATTTCAAAATTCATAATACTTGCATTATAATATGACTTGATTCAATGCTAGAAGTCTCGAACTCGAAGCTTACGGGGATCTTTTGGGTTCGCTCTCTCTACGGGGTAAATTTTTCTATGGTTCTGAATAGTCGAGTTTAACGTGCTTTTCTCACTAGTTATTGCATTCTACTCGGATCACTTTTAGGGTCATAAACCATATACCTAAAAACCGACGGATAGCACACCGAAAGGAATTGGTTAAGTTACTTTAAAAAAAAAAACCTTAATTAAAAGCTTTCAAAGCTATTAGATCTGTGGTTGGATGCAACGAATTTGTCTTAAAGAAGATCAAATAACACATGGAAAAAGTCGGTATGATATGTCTATGTACACATGGATCTAGCCTTCTAAATTAAGTTACGTTTTTTTAGTCATTTAATAAATAATCTTAGGCCACCATGAAAAAGAGCACATTCCAAATTCCAAAGGCCAAAATAATATCAATTGACCCTATAGCTTTAGTCGATTGTAGCTTATTTGCAACGAATAACTTGAATTTCGAATTGATATTACTAATTTGATCAAGTCTTTTTGTCACGGGTTTCACTTAGATCCTTGAAATATGTTGTCCTCGAAGAATCCGAGCATTGAAAAATTGACACGACAAACTCTAGGTTGCAACCACGTTCATTTAGGGTTCTTTCTAAAATATATACTCATTATTCGAAATTCCAAAAAAAATTAAAAATTAAAAAGATAATGTTAGATTCATCTTCAAGACGTTCATTTTCTAAAAGGGAATTTTTCATTATTGTAACTGAACTAATCCGATTCTTCAAGAGGTGCATTTTCGTACGATTCATCTTCGATTTCGTGTTTCTTGCCCTTGTGTTTGAAGGATTTGGAAAATTTAATATCATTTTCTCGATCTGCGTTGCTTGATTTCAGTAATCAAGCCTCGATTACTTTATAATAGTGAATTTTTGCTTTCTGGCACTTATTTTCTGAATCTCTGTTGTGTTTTTATCTTCATTTTGTTGAAAAACACCCCAAATTGACCAACAAGACACGAGTTATACTAATTAACTATATTCGTTAACCTCTACGATTAAAATAATTATTTATTATATTAATTATATTACGATACGTGAGCATATGCCACAAGAACCTATGTTAAATAAATAAATTTAATATTTTATTAAAAAGAACATTCTCAACCAAATGGAGGGTTCCATTAATTGACAATGCTGGCGCATATGGGCGATTTTTATGATCGATTCTTAATTGATATTGGGGATTTGTTATTTTGATTATTTAGAATGTCGTTGCTTAATCTTGGTTAGAACACAAATATTAAGTCGTTAAGAGTTTAAGTCTTCATAATTGTGTACATGCCCACATGTAGGTTTGAGACGAGGAGATGGACAGAGAAGAGATCATGGTGTCTGGATTTTGTCATTGGGTGATGACAGAAGAACACAAAAACATGCATGTATGTTATGGATTATTAAAATGTTCAAAATTCATTTCAATTGGTTCTGTAAATTGAAAAAAAGAAGACTTTAAAGTGTAGTGGATGGGAATGGAAGAAATAGCAGACGACTTTTTTGTTAATTTTGCTGACATCGCATGAATAAATCCCAACAAGTTCCCGTGGGAATTTTTCATTAATTGCGAAGATCGGAGGAAGAACAATCAATGAAATCAGACACCCTTCAAGGAATTAGGCCGCCATTAATGGTGTTCCAGAGCTAGCCCTCCTCACAGAACGAATCAATGGCGGGAGAAAAGTGAAAAGTTATTTCATGGGAAATGGAACGCTCGTTGAATGTGTTCGTCGCTGGCCCTCCTCACAGAACTAATCGGACCTTCATTACTGTTTCTCCAGCTTCGATTGCAGACGCTGATTCCTCTGCCACTGCCATGGGTTCCCTCAAGAAGGTCTAGTTCTTGCTGTTCTTCTTTCCCATTTTTTTGTTCTCTTTCGATGGATCTGGATGGAAATCCGTTTTCTGACATGGGTTTTTGAGCTTTTCTGATCTGCATTCTTGTTCACTCGATCAATTGCTCTTTGCTGTCAAATTGTTTGTCTGTTGTTTGAGTGAATCAGTAATTTTTCCTGGTGCGTGATTTGATTTTTGAGATTTTGGGATTCGGGTTTCAAGTATGTTGGTTTGGGATTCAAATGATTGTGGGAGAAATCAGATGAAGTATTGAATACAAGCGATGATTTTATGACTTATTGAAATCAAACAAACTGGAAATTTAGTACACGGTTCATCTGAGGATGAAAATTGTTTTTTTCTTTTTCATCCGAGGTTCTTTACTGCACGTTTAAAATTGTAGACAGAACCATCATTCGCGGGATTTGGTCTCGTTTTTATCCATTGTTTTCTTAGTTCACTTGTCATATTCAGAACTGGTTTGTCTGATTTTATGCGTTGTTTCATCCTTGTTTCATTTGGCATCACTTCCATTTCTTGACCTTTTTAAGCATTATATTCTTCATCAATGGCTGTTGGTTTCATCTATACTTGGTTCATAAAAAGCTTGTTCGAGCTGTCATGTTTTTCCTGATATATTAATGATGCATATCTTTGAAAATCCTGTTTGTCCAAAGATCATAAGGCAAGCCATAAATTAGAAGAAATTCTGAACTCATTTTGTGCGCTATATATATAAATATGTATATATCTTAAGAATAAATATAAGGAAGTTGCTCTTTCTTTGTTTTTCGGTGTTATTAAGTATATGCCGATCATCGATTGAGATTTCTTTTTCTCGGGTTGTTTTCTGATCTATGTGCAGGGTGGATCAGAAGCCGAATTCTTCACCGAATACGGAGAAGCAAGCCGATACCAAGTTCAAGAAATAATAGGCAAAGAAAGCTATGGAGTCGTCGGTTCTGCAGTCGATTCCCACACAGGTGAAAGGGTGGCCTTTAAAAAAATCAACGATGTCTTCGAGCACGTCTCGGATGCAACCAGAATTCTAAGAGAAATCAAACTCCTTAGGTTGCTTCGACATCCCGACATCGTAGAAATAAAACATATAATGCTTCCTCCTTCTCGAAGAGAATTCAGCGATATCTACGTAGTGTTTGAATTAATGGAATCTGATCTTCATCAAGTAATTAAGGCTAATGACGATCTTACTCCCGAGCATCATCAATTCTTTTTGTACCAGCTTCTTCGCGGTTTGAAGTATACGCATAGTGGTTGGTGTTTTTTCGCAAGTTTCTTAAAGTTATTGCTTTGTGCGATTAAATAACTTAATCGATTTTTTGGGTACTTTCAGCTAATGTGTTTCATCGTGATTTAGCCTAAGAATATTCTTGCTAATGCCGACTGCAAATTAAAAATTTCCGACTTTGGGCTTGCTCGTGTATCTTTCAAGACGCCCGTCTGCTATTTTCTGGACAGTAAGTCTCTCCATCATGGATCTTATGATATCAATTTATTTTCTGTTATTGGGGCCATGACATTTTCTCTAATAGACTTCCGGTTTTGTAGGATTATGTGGCTACACGTTGGTATCGTGCTCCTGAACTATGTGGTTCGTTTTTCTCGAAAGTAAGTGGTTATTTGTCTTTAAGATCTTCAAAGATAAACAAGTTCGTTTCATCTATTTTCTCGATGTATTTCTAGCATGCTCATTTGACAAAAACAAAAGTAAAGAACAAAAGAAATATCATGTCATTCATCGATTACGCTCGGTTTGAATGTCGTGCCAGTACATGTTTTCCTTGCAAAATGACTGTTCTTAGTCGGTCTATTTGAGTCAAACTGTAATGAAAGCCATTCTAAATATATATTTTTCAATTTAATTAATATTGCAGTATACTCCAGCTATTGGTATTTGGAGCATAGGTTGCATATTCGCCTAAATGCTCACAGGAAAGCCGCTTTTTCCCGGAAAAAAACGTTGTGCTCCAATTAGATTTGATGACTGACTTGCTAGGCACTCCATCACTTGAATCCATTGCTAGGGTTAGTTATTCAACTTAATTCCTTGTATTTTGGAATGCCTCTAGCCGTTGATTCCACAGAGATCTCTAACGATTCTACGCTTTCTACCGTCGGATCACCCTGGCACTTCATCTTGATTTTTTCACTCTCTTTGATTTATATTATTAGTTGGTGATGCTAGAATTGGACTTGTAGAGATTGCACTGGCGTGACATTTGTGTGGATTTTCGATTTTTTTCTTTAATTATGGTTTGGAAATGTTGGTCAAAATTGATGACTTTTCTTGTTCATAATTGTCAGGGTAACCTTTGCATGTGCTAGTCATGCTGTCTTTTATTTCAAATTTTGGTCTATGTAGAGTCTCGTTAGGAGTGGGAAAATGAGAGGTGGAATTGGTCAGTTTTGGAAATGTTTGAAATAGAACTGAGTCGATTCGATTTTAGATAAAGGAAATGAAATACAAACTGTGAATAAAGGTGGACACGGTTTAGGCCGGGCAAATTTTAGGATGAATTAGAACTGGAATCGTGAAATACGGGCCAGTTTTGATTTGTCCCAGTTCAATTTTATATTTAAAAAAATAAAAATTTAATTATATTTGGTTGGGTTTTTAGTGATTGAAACGAGTTTGAAACCGAGTTTCTAGTTTTATTTGATTTTAAATCCGGTTTATTCACACCACAGATTCAGTTTGATTTTGTCAACTTCTAAGGAGGAGGAACAAAACCAAGGTTCTTTTGTTGATCTGTTTTAGGTACTTAGTGGTTCAGTTTTTGTTGAAATTCGATTTGGGCCAGTTGAACCAGTGGATCTTGACATAACACACAAGTTTCAACTTCAAAATTAAATACAATAAATTCAGTATGTTTCAGTTCAAAATTGCACTTTTGGTTTTGAATCGATTTTTGGGTTTAACTGAACCAATTAGATAACAATAAAAAATACAATTAAATAAAATTAATTGTATTTTGAGACTCTAACACGTGTTTTTTCAAAGCCTCGTCACTTAGAATGACCCACGCACGCCCGTAGGTTATATATATATATATATATATATAATATGTGCAGAGAGAGAGGGTGTTCTAGTGTTGACCAATGTCTGCATCGGTGGATCCACTGGTGGTCGGAAAAGTGATCGGAGAGGTGATCGACACGTTTATTCCGACCGGAAACATGTCTGTCTTCTTTGGCGATAAACACGTTACCAGTGGCTGTCATATCAAGCCGTCGACGGCCACCAATCCTCCCAGAATCTCCATTTCCGGCCAGTCTCATGACCTCTACTAGCTGGTTA
The DNA here is from genome assembly GCA_003255005.1 of Begonia fuchsioides. Taxonomy (NCBI): domain Eukaryota; kingdom Viridiplantae; phylum Streptophyta; class Magnoliopsida; order Cucurbitales; family Begoniaceae; genus Begonia; species Begonia fuchsioides. The sequence goes on from QAOC01046971.1 coordinate 45,973, forward strand.
GCCCTTCTTTCTCTCTCTCTCTCCTGTTTCTCTCTCCATATTTAGAGCTCTAGAGAGAGATTGTGTTGTTTTTATGCTTAGTTTGCTGGTTTTCGATGCAGGTAATGACCGATCCATATGCTCTTAGTCGTAGTGAACATTGTAACAAAAGGCGAAATCTTTCGTTCTCAGAGTTTCTACATCTCGATCTGACAGTTTATTAGGTGGTTAAATCACGGTGACTCAGCGCCCCAGAGATAGGAGACTTTTACCTGCTATCTCAATGAGCTACCCCAACATTAAGGGTAACAACTCCCACGCTAGGACAACGCAGACGTCGAACCTAGGCTTTTGTACTCAATCTATCATCTCTAAGCCAACTGAGCTATGTCTAATCATAGTGAACCTAGTTTGAGGGAGTGGGTACATTGGTATATTTGTGTTAAATTAGGTTGTTTGATGCATTGGACCGAAGTTGAACTGGTTCGATTCTGGTTTTCAAGGTAGTTGTTGATATTCCCGGCCGGAGCAACAAATCCAAATCTACGTAAATTATGCATCGTTTCTCGTTTTAAAATACGATCATCGATAAAAAAAATTAGTGTCACGATGTTTGGCTTGATCTTTTTCTATCACGATTCAAAAGGAGAACAATAGAAATGTTGAGAGAAACGATCTATCATTCAAAGTATATGAGAGTTAAATCGGTGAAATTTGATCGTTGTTGTTGAAGAAATGCGTCGGATTTGATTTATTGTAACTTTTTTTTTTTAAGATCGCTCGGATATCTTAAGGTGGTCGGTTTGACTCTCCTCGAGAGAGATCGTTTCTCTTGACATCTCTCTCGTGATTTCCATTGTAATCATGATCGAACTATTTTTGAGGTCGTAGTTACTCATAATTCTAGGATGTATCGATTGATGGTTGTATTTTAATCACGAAATCTTATAATTTACGATGAATTTTCAGTACTCGTCTTTTTGTCCGACAGCTAGATTTGGGCTTGCTCGTCCCTTGGCCGTTGTTTTTTTTGTGGTGTTTTATGTGACGTTTTCGGTGAGTTGTTGTTCTTAGTTTCATTGAAATTGTTACAATTGAATCTAACCTAAGTTATACCATGGGTTTAGTTAATTTTCCATTTATTTAATAATTCTTAGATATTAATTATCGTGTCACGCTATATATTAATTAAATAATGAATGTGCAGTGTGTATAAGGGAATACACCTTCTATCATAGCTACCCGTCATCTAAAATTCGATAAACGCTTGTGATCATCGACACATGAAACATCTCGTACACGTACTCGGACGTAAGTTCAATACATTCATTATACACCGTGAAGCTAATTTGTAACGTGTCGATTTTTATCGCTCGAGAATAGAAGTTTGATGAGGACTTACAGTTCGAGTGTCCCTCTCTAACTAGTATTACGCGTTTTAAGATGTACGGCCCGAGAGACTCCACGATCCACGTCATTCACCTTCGCATAACAACTTTTGTCTCGGCTGGACTTTCGAAATGGCAAAATGCCAAGAAAATAGTTCGATTAGCGTACGACACGATGCAAATATTTATGGCATCGATGAATTTTTATCGTTTTCCACTTTTTAATGCATGGTCCCGAATGAGCTACGGAGATATTTGCAACGTGATTACGAAAGTTAAAAGGAAGGAAATTAGGTAAGCTTTCCTCGTAGTTTCCCTCACACATCGAAAAATAAGTTCATAAAACCATTCATAAATTCTCTAACAATGCGCCCGCGAGATCGTATAACAAAAACAAAATCCGATAAATCGAACAAACAAACAAAAGAAATTACATAGGAATAGCTGAAATTGCTTGTTAAGTTGCTATCTGTAATCAAGATACAATGAATTTTTCTCTGACAATGCGACAACACGATTTTATAAGAGAAATCTAATACGATAATCGAACGAAAAGAAATAAAACCATTACACACCGGAGTTGCGTATTAAATTAATATTAGTAATCAAAAGAATCAAGATACAATGAATTTTTATTTTCTACTAATATGTATATATTTTTTATTTGTTTGGTTTGCCTGGAAGATGAAATTTAATTCTAGAATTAGAACAGCGTTCCTGCAGAAGGGACGAAAACTAAGCAGAGACAATAACCCACGTATATACTAGCAGAAATATGATAAGAGAGAGAGGAGAGAGAGAGAGAGTGGAAAATGGCGAAGCTTTGATGGCCATGAAAAGTTGAAAACCCCCTTTGGAAACACACGCTCGTTCTCCATTTACCTCAATTTCGTCTTCTGTTCGACCTGAACCGTGGCTTCCCGCCATTGAAGCTTTCTTTCTGAACCAGAAGAAAAAGAAAACGACGAAGAAGAAGAAAGCTCAGGTCGAACAGACAACGAAACAAAGATAGAAGCAGAAATCACTCGCCATAACCAGTCCAAACCCTACGTCTCTTCATCACCCTCCTCGGCCACTTTTAAAGTCTCGGCATGCACGGGCTACCAGTCAAAAGCTCCATAGCCAATGCTCCAAGGTGGTGAGAGAGAAAGAGAGAGAGCTCCATGTGAGTGTCAGAGTGAGATCCTGTGACCTAATTTGACCTGCAGATGCAGAGAGAGAGAGAGAGTGAGAGAGAGTGAGAGAGAGTGAAAGAGAGAGAGAGAGAGATAGAGAGAGAGAAAGAGAGTAGGTAGGTTATGAGGGAGAAGGCTTCCTAACACTAAGGAGAGATGCCCTGAACCCCCACTGTACCTACCACCTTCTTGCTTTACTGTCGGCTAATTTATACAACGTTACCCCATCTATGATTATTAATCTAATAATGTTATATTTATACTCTATTTAGGTTCTCCCGTCTTACATTCTAACGTGTCGATTCTAGATCCGGACGTTGTTGAACAAAACGAAAACAAGTATATCAAGATTTACGATGAATACAGGTCGGGAATCGGGCGTGCATGTTTAACATGATTTCTATTGCTTGTAGTGATTTAGGTTTGTGAATTTGAAATTCGTCTATCAAAACCGAGAAAAAATTGGAAATTGATTATTGGACGGAATCTTTCAATTTGTAAAATTCGTAATCGAAATTGATAACTAAAAATTAGAATGAAAAGCAATCAAAACCGTCCATCCAAGTGCATGGCCTAATTCGATGAGGAAAAGTTTGGAATATAGTAATTCGTGGGGAATCTTTATTAAGGTAGACATAGTCTAGTCTGACTCAGTTTTATCTCAAAATAGAACAAAAAATAAAATTCACGTTTTCAGATTTTTGAAACCGAAACCGTAAAATAAGTGCGGTTTTGATTTTATCTTGATTCTATTTTATATATATATTTTTTAAAATCAAAATATAAAAATTAAATAAATTTTTATCACAATTAGGTCAGTTTTGAGTGATTGGGCGGGTTTTGGTACCGATTTTTAGATTTATGTCAAATTTTATTAGGGTGTGAATACGATTTTACCTGAAATTTCATAATTTTTTAGTTTTAAAGACCAGAACTAACAGTTGAGTCGCAATTAAAAAAATGGGTACCGAAATCATATCAAAATCGACGATTCTAGTTCGATTTGCAATCTCGATCAGGTTTTGCACACTCTTAATTTTTATAACTTATGTACGGTCTAATTTGATGCATCATTAATAAAAAAAATATTTTAAATTTCAATAAAATAATTAATTAGGGTAAATTTTCCAAAAATCCGTGAAATTAAAATAAATTAAAAAAATTTCAAATTTTAAAATGCGAAAGAGCAACCTCACAGGACGACGGGACACTCCCGATCAGGAGGCTAGCTAAGAGTAGAGAGAGGGTCGACTCCCCGCCTAGAAAATTGTTGGGGCAGGTGGTTAAACTAAACTCTCTGAAACGAGGAGTCGTCGATCCTAGGTCGTCACTGACTCTATCTTACGTCATAATTTTTTTTATATATTTTAAAATTTTAAATTCTTTTATGAATTTAATTAATTATTTTCAGCTAATAATAATTGATTAAAGAAAAGCTACAAGAAACTTTGTCAAGGCCTCTCCTCCACTTTCCCTCTCTCAAGAAAGCCTACCGTGGCTTCTCCTGCTTAAAACTCAAGCGAGCATTCGGATGTAGGAGCCCTAGCTTGTGAGCTTCTCTCCGGGAAATGATCGCCTTCAAATTTCTGCAACTTGAGGCGCCTACCGTACCTCGATAATCAGATAGTGAAGGGGAAATAGTGGAGACCGGAGACTAATTTTATCATCGACGGCCATGTCTGAGCTAGATTTGTCGAAGAAAGTCGCCGATAGATACCTGAAACGGGAGGTTCTTGGTGAAGGGACTTATGGAGTTGTCTACAAGGCCATTGATACGAAGGTACTCTTTTAACCGCCATCGCTCCGTTTTTTGGGGGGTTTGTAGAGTATCGGAAATTTAGAGTTGAGCTTCTTTCTTGGAGTGATAACAGTTATCTCTGAAAATAATGGAGAATACGGGAGTGGTGAATTAATTCTTCCAATTTTTCTTTAGTTTTTCATTCATTCACTGAACATAAGATGATTCTTCATCTGGATGTCAAGACCGAACCCTAGAAATGTAATTTTTTTTCGTATTCTTAGGGCTGGATATAAATATTTGCTTCAATACCACCTCAAATTGAAATAAGCTTGGGCTAAATCCGGGACAATATGAAAATATATGTTTTCTTTTCTCTTTCTAATAGTTGATGCCTTTCAGTAATTCTTGTGATCAAGGAATTTTTCTGAAATTAATCAATCGTGCATTACATGTAGACAGGCCAGACAGTGGCAATAAAGAAAATTCGACTGGGGAAGCAGAAAGAAGGCGTAAATTTCACTGCTCTCCGAGAGATAAAACTGCTCAAGGAGCTTAAAGATCCTAATATTATAGAACTAATAGATGCATTCCCTCACAAGGGTAACTTGCATCTTGTATTCGAATTCATGGAGACTGACCTTGAAGCTGTCATTCGAGATAGAAACATATTTCTCTCGCCGGCTGATATTAAATCATACCTACAAATGACGTTGAAAGGTCTTGCTGTTTGCCACAAGAAATGGGTTTTACACAGGTAGCCGTTTTTTCATTTTCGTAGAGGTTTGTTTTTTTTTTTTTCTCGAAGTTTTCATAGTTTTGTGAATGTGATTTACAGGGACATGAAGCCAAACAATTTACTGATAGGATCTAATGGACAGTTAAAATTAGCAGATTTTGGGTTGGCAAGAATATTTGGGAGCCCAGGTCGTAAATTCACTCATCAGGTACATATTACCTCGATAATTAGAGTGACTTAATTCTAATTTGGAATACTTATGAACTCACATCTGTGTGAAGGTCTTCGCACGATGGTACAGATCACCAGAGTTATTATTTGGGACCAAACAATATGGATCTGGAGTAGATGTTTGGGCTGCAGCTTGTATTTTTGCTGAACTTCTCCTGCGTCGACCATTTCTACAAGTAATTATGATTCATTAAGAATCTCAGGTATCTAAAGCAAAGATAGTGTTGAGGTGTTAAAAAGGAAAATATTCATCTTAATTCTACAATGGAGCCCCTAATGAATGAAATTTGTTGTTGAGTCAATCTTCTCACTTCTCAGTCTTTGACTTAGGGTTCTTGTTATTAATAGACTAGGAAAGGAATAACTGAAAGAAAAGAAATCAATTAGTTATTCATCAAAATTGTTTGACAGTCAATAACCAGAATTAAACAAGGATATAGAACTTGGAAACGTAGAACAAGAATTTTTTTTATTTGCATCAAGTTTTCAAACTTAGTTGCTGCTCTACATCTATCGTTCTATTTTTTGTTAAAATTGAAGGATCGTTGTATTCTTTACCTTATCATTTAATGCCTTTTTCACTATATTTCTAGGGTTCAAGTGACATTGATCAATTAGGCAAAATTTTTGCTGCGTTTGGTACACCCACGCCTTCACAATGGCCAGACATAGTGTATTTACCAGATTATGTTGAGTATCAATATGTTCCTGCACCTCCTTTGAGATCATTATTTCCAATGGCAAGTGATGATGCATTAGACCTTCTATCAAAGTTGTTCTCTTATGACCCAAATGCTAGAATATCGGCTCAACAGGCATTAGAGCACAGGTTCTATACTTAGTTCGTATAATTTGAAATTCTAAAATTAAGTTTGCACTTTGTTATAGTGTTACCTACCTTCCTATTTGCATGTCTAGATACTTTGCGTCTGCGCCTCTACCTACCAATCCTGATAAGCTTCCTAGACCTGCTCCGAAGAAGGAGGTATCGAGTGCGATTGAGGGTCCAACTGTTCTCTCACCTCCGAGGAAATCAAGGAGAGTGATGCCCGAACGTAATGGACTCGAGGGAAGTGTGCACCAAGGAGATAAGGTTGACAATCGTGATGGACAAGTAGTTGGAGCGAGCAAGAACGAACCAATGCCGATGTCGGTGGATTTTTCTATTTTTGGTTTAAAACCTTCAAATAGACCAACAATTAACAGGTGCGATCGTTTGCAGAATCTTCGTAATGCGTTATGTTTGAACTAGTGTAATAGATCTTACCCCTTTCATCTCCTTTCAAAGGTGGTTCATTAAATTTTTGGTTTTTTTCTTCTATATTGTTATTTGGAGTAAGGAGCAACCTTAATATCATCATGCTCACCAAGCAGTATAGACTTTATCAATGATTATTCCATGTGCATCTAGAAATTTTACCTTTGATGAATTGAAGTGTTAATCTCTAGTAAATTTTCTTCCATTTAAAACTTTATAGACTGTTTAAATTTATTGTAATTTTTGTTCCTTTTCTATAGCGCGGATAGATCACATCTTAAAAGGAAGTTGGATCTGGAATTCCAACAGTAATAAGAATCCCACATGATAATGCATTGTCAATACTAAAGATATCCTTCGAGTTCTGCATTTATGAGGTAATTTTTTATTTTAATATTGGATTCCATCTCTGATATTGGTTAACTATCTATTTTTGCGATTTGCTACCTCTATGGCTTTTGGTATAATAGTTGATGTCATTCACAAACTTGGGTTTTCACCTTCAATTAGTTGACGTATTGCATGCTACTACACATCACACTGATTATCCAAAAAAAAAAAGAAGTTTATATTTATCTTCTTAAAATATATGTTGACGTGTCAAAAAGTGATTGATGTAATTGAAGTACAATGAATATTGTAAAATATAAAAAAATGATTAATACGTTTATCGTATCATGGCTATTTAACACATCAGCGTACATTAAGTACAATGAGAGAGTAAATGTTGCATTACTCTTCCAAAAAACCCAAGACTGATGGTTTATGCTGAATATGTACCAAATTGTAGACTCTACGAGTACTAGTCCAGCATCTGCACTTGACTAGTGCTTTGTAAATAATGAAAAGAACACCAAATAACTATTAGTGTTACTTTGAATGTGCAACATTATGGATTATCAAAGTTTAGACCATGTATGAATGTTCTCAAACTCTGGCGTATCTGCTTTTGAAAATAGCTTTATAAAACAAGTCAATTGAAAGATGATTGCTGTGAAATCACATTTTATCTTTTAACTACGTAGATGACTATAGATTATGAACTAGTTTGGATATATTTTCTGCAGTTTGATTAATTTCTTTTTGATTATCTTGTTGGGAAATTGCAGAGATGAGACTGCAAGAACCATTTTTTTTCTATCTTTCGGCCGGCAAGAGAGAAAACGTATGATTGTGTGATCTTTGCAAAGACGATTCATTTGGTCCCGTTTTTAAATTTTTGATGGATTAGTCGAAATCTGTCAAAGGAATTCAGTCTTTGAAGCTTTACATGGAATAACAGTCGAAGCAAGGTGTGATATCTTATGATGTGAGACAAAATTAGACCTGAATGTGGATGTTTTTGGTGTTTATTTCACTGGCCTTTCTTCTTTACTCTGCCCATTGTTTGAACTGGACCAAACTGTGGCCAAATAGGTGCCTATATTTGAAAACCGAACCGGTTTTATGCCTAAGCTGTTTGTGGTTCGATATGGCATTTTCATGGTTTCAATTCAACGAGCTGATTCGACCCGAGTTGTCAAGCTTTGGACTCGTTCCATTGCTTTCTTTGCCTGAAAATAAAAAGATTGTGAATTAATCGCAACCCAAGCGGTGTTTTGGGATGTCCGGCCCCTAATTCGTTTGCAATCGAGTGCTGTAAAACGTATTAATCGGTTTACATATATTTTTTGTTAAGATTGTCATAGATTTTTTGCAATTTGATCCAAACATATTAATAGATTTATCGATTTGGTATGATCTGAATTCTAATAAAAAAAGATTTACTCGAAATGTGGTAGGTTCGATGTATTAAATATAAAATTAAATATAAAATAGATTATGAAGATGGTTGAAAAATGTAACCCTAGAGTTGCTCTCTTGGGTTCTACTTGGGTTGTACAACCTTCTCTTGTTTAATGCGAATGCGAGAGTCAATTAGGGATCTATGCTTCTTATTAAATAATTCGAATAAATCCTCTATTTTTTAATCTTTTTTTAATAGTTACATTTAGGGTAAAAAATAGGCCGATTCGAGCATGAGTTTTAAAAAAATAAAATTTGAACTCTGCAAACATCCGAGTGAGAGTCATTACGTCCGAGTAGGAGTCAAATCGGACGATCTGAATCTCCATCGGATGCAAGTTGCGTTTGATATATCGTTTAATCGAACGTAGTAACTCTCACTCAGACATTTGTAATGTTCAAATTTTGTTTTTTTTCAAACTCAGACATGAAACGTCATATTTACTTGAAACTCATACGCTTTTTTTATTTTTTCCATTACATTTATCGTCTTATTTATCTTAATTTTTATGACAAATAATATTTATTAATCAAAATTATTTATTTATATTTCAATTATTTATAATTTTAACTACTATAAATATTTTAGGGATGTTCCATCTTCGATAAACGCCAGCTATCTTCTCTTTCGTTCAACGCTGACACCTTTCCTATGGATCCCCCGCCGTCGACTGCCGTCTCCGCCGCCGTTTCTACCGTCGCTGTTGCCGGAAACGACGATTCGTCGCCTCGCTCTAACAATGCTGAAGCTTGGGGCGATCCTCACCCGCAGGTTTTCGGATCAAAGGTTCGGCTCATGTGCAGCTATGGCGGTCGCATCATTCCTCGCCCACACGACAAATCTCTCTGCTACGTCGGGGGAGAGACGCGTATAGTTGTTGTTGATCGCCATTCTTCGCTCTCCGAGCTTTGTTCTCGTCTCTCTCGAAGCCTCACGAATGGCTGTTCGTTTACTCTCAAGTATCAGCTTCCAAACGAAGATCTCGATTCTCTAATTTCCGTCGCGACGGATGAAGACCTAGATAATATGATCGAAGAATACGATCGCACTTCCTCTGTTTCTCCATTGAAGCCTTCTTCGCGGCTAAGGTTATTCCTTTTCTCAGTCAAACCTGAAACTGTTGTTTCCATGGGGTCTTTACTCGGGGACGCGAAATCTGAGACGTGGTTCGTCGATGCTCTCAACAATGCCGTGCTTTCCCGCGGCGTCTCCGATTCGGCCGCCATTGATGGATTTATGAATCTTGGTGGAGTTCGTGAAAGGTATTCTTGCCAGGATTTGGAAGCTCAAGCTAATGAATCTCCGGTGAATACGAAGCAGGTTTTGACGAACGATTCGCCAATGCTGGAGAAAAATTCGTCGTTCGGCTCGTCTTCTTCGTCTCCTACAATGTCCAATTTACCGCCAATTCGAGTTCGTGCAGAAAACAATGGCGCCAGAGGTCAAGATGAAAACATTAGGGTTGAAGAACAATTTTCTCGGATGAGTTTCAATTTACCCCCTCTAATTCCTTCGGGTATGTTTTTGGCTCCAAATCTTGTTGCATGTTCGGGTGAAACCATGAATCGGGTTGTCTCCGATGACGAGAAATCAGAGCCAGCGGCAGCGGTGGGGTTCCGGAAGCCGCCACTGCCGTTGCAACCACCGCAAAACAAGTATTCCTGTGGCGGCCATTTGAATTTGTCTTCACCGGAATCTTTAACCAGGTATTCCACGCCATAACACAACTTCCTTTAATGATTTATCTGAGTAGAGATCTGTCAAAATCCTCCATTTTGGTTCTACATCTGTATCTATTCTTTTGCTATCATGATCATTGCTTTCGAATCAACCAGATTGTCTTTGGAGCATAGTTTTCCTGTAAAAAATGGACTACCATGACTGCTAAATTCAGTCCACTTTCTTGTTTTCATGATTTTTTGGCTGTTACTTGGTTTGGTGCTGGCCAAATTTCTTTGATCATGGCAAGTTTTTATCACAGTAGTGAACATTTATGAACACAGATTGAACATCAACAATGATTCGAATCTTTTACAAAAACTTTCAACCTTTTTCTAGTCATCAACTCTCGACATTCATTATCGAAATTTTATTCCTATTTTTTTGTGGATAATCTATTTGTGCAGTGATCGAATGCCATCAACGAATTCTCCATCGAAGCCCGCCATGTCTCAAGAACAAACTCCTACAAATTCCACTTCAGAGCCTGAAATTCCAGCCATGACCATGAAACGAGCACTGGAACCAGCGGAGAATTCTGCTTATTTGACCATACATCCACAGCCCGATCAGCATCCGCCCCCGTTATTCGTCCGTGGAAGCACCCATTTCATGCCCCACCACGCACCCGGTTCTGTACCCATCCAATCTTATTATCCAATCTATGCTTCTCACCAGCAAATAGACCAACAATATCCATTTTATGTCATGCCCATTCAACAACCTAAGCCATATAACATGTCTGTCCAATCCGAGGCCACCATTTTGGCATCTGGACGAGCCCCAACACTGCCAAATCCGGCCTTTCATTCTGCCACACCGGCAAAGCCAGCTTCTCCGGGAATCCCGGAAGTTCATCCTCCATTACTTCAAGTTCAGCATGGTCAATTTCAGCATCAGTATGTTGGGTTCTCTCAAAATCACCATCTGGGTCAGTCAATTTCCGCCATGGCTCCTCCTCCGGGCTATGGATTCGAGTACGCAAATTCTGGTAACGAACGATTCTTCTACAACCCGAATCAACCGGCCCCTCCGCCTTCTCATCATCAAACGATGTCGCATGCAGTGGCAAAAGCGGCTTTTTCGGATGCTTCGAAACAGGGCGAGGCCGATGCTTCTTGACCGAAAATAGAGGTACTATTAGCTCGTAGTTGATGAGTTTGTGGTTGATGTGGCTCGTTTGAACTCTGTGTCCATTTTAAACATAAAATTTATGGAAAAGTTTCAACTCTCCTCCCCCGACAACCTTTATCTTCTCCGCATACCCGTGTTACATGTTATCGATATCAAATTCAATCGGGTGAAACATTTCTGTTAGTAATTGTTTCTCGTATTTGAATCAATCTGATGAAATTTCCTAGTTTTTTTGTCTGATTTGAAAGGGCCCGTTGAGTTCCTCGTTGGATTGATGAACTGATAAATTAATCCTCGGACGAAAGACGACAAAGTCAATTGCCACTTTGATTTCTTCTGTACGGCAGTGGCGGCTCTCCGTCTCTTCCTCCCAGCGAAAGGATTCCCATTTCTTTAATTTCAATCTCAACGAAGCTCAAAGCTTTGGATTCCAATGTTTTCTATCTAAATCGCAGTCTCAGATGCTCTCATTCAGCTCCCCTCTTTTCCCAGACCCTCGAAAATCGCTTAGACAAATCCCTGTAACTTGTTCGAAAACGATGAACTCGGGAGAATCGCCGGCGATGACGGCGATCTTAGGGTTCAAAATCTGATGAAAACGTTTACAGTGACCGTGAAGAGAGCAGAGAATAGGGCGCTAAATGTGCGGTTGATTGCGCCATTTACGATTGCTTCGTCGAGGCTGGAAATGGTGGAAAATGTTGCGATTAAAGTTGATCTGATTAATTGGCGCGTTGGGTGGGGCGAGGCTCCGATTTCGCCGTTTGTGACGGCGGAAGACCAGATCACCGCCATGGCTAAAGCTTCCGAGGCCTGTGAGGCGACATTGGTCAGATTCTTCCGGGACATGAATTTGCTTCGGTGAGTAAACAGACTCTGAATTTCATCCTTGTTTCTTAGCTCCATGAAATGATTGTTTGCTGATTTTTGTTCTTGTTCTTGATGAACGCCATGGATGATATGATTTTGGAGCATTCCAATTGCCTGAGTTCACCTTTTCAGTAATTTTTTTGGGTAGAAATCTAGTGTCAACTTTGATCAATTTGGATTTTTCACCAATTATCCATTAAATCCAACATATAGTTAAGTTTTTCAACTCTATTTCTAAGTATGGAGTGATTAATGTCAATTTGCAACCCGACTCATCAGATCAGATCCATTTTCTTTCAAAACTTGTCTCGAACTCACACATCTTTCTCCTATCAACAAGCACTATAATAAGAATATATTGAGTAATTATTTATATATTTTTTAATTAATTATAATTTAATTGAATTAATAAATATTCGACGCAAACATAATATGTATATATAGTTAGTATAAAACTATTCTCTTGTCATATATCTTGAAGTGTTATTGCATAGTTTGATCAATTCAAATGTATTTAATGAATACAATTATAAATAATAATTTATTATTTAAATTCATCTAATCACACAACGACACGTCAGAAGATATGACAAGAGAATTAGAAAAAATTTATTCATATAAAGTCATGAATCTTACTCGACGAAGAATAGAAAAAGTAATTTCTCACGCCATAATATAATAATTTATTTTGTAAAAATAGCATAAAGAATAAAAGGCAATTATTACACGTGATTTTAACCATTATTATGCACATTTGGGCGTGCAATTGGTTTATTAATTATCTCCTCAGTGTAATAATATTTCAACAAAACAAGAGTTTTGCACCGAAAGAGGTTCATGATTCATCAATAATTCAAAAGTGCTCTCCACTTTTGGCGCAAATTAAAAAAGAAATACTCTAAAGATTATATCTTTTATTTAATTAAAATTAAATAATAATCATTTATCTCAATCTAAATAATCGATTATATATTCGCAAACGTAATAACTCGCATTTCGGAGCACATAATTTCGAGGACGGAGCAACCCGATCTTCGTTTTTTATTCTATAAATGCTAAGAGACAAGTTTTTCTCCGATTCGGTGTATATTCTAAGATCGAGAGGCTCGACCCGAACCACCCATTTTAGGGTTTTCCACCGAAGATCTCGGGACATGACTTAGATAGCTAACAAGATTAAAGAGGCATATAATAATTAAATTAGTTTAAATTTCTTTTTTAGTTAATTAATTTATTAACTATGATATTTAGAAGTTAAAAAAAAAAGCTCATGATAGTGAGTGGGCTCAGACGCCATGATTGAGATCATCACTAAGCTCATGCTTGATAGATCTTAAAGTCAGTCAGTAGACCCCATTATTTCTATTTCCTACTATTTTCTTACCCATTTATTATTATTATTATTATTAAATTTCATGCTATAAATTGAGAAGGAAGAAGCCCATTTGCAGCAAGAACAAACCCTGAATTTCCAGAATAATTCTTCGAAGAAGATGAAGGGTTCATCAAGCTTGGTAGTGTGGTTAGCCATGGCTGTTCTTGCTCTGAGTGAAGCTCAGTCGTCAATGGCGGTCACGTGTAGTCCGTTTCAGCTCAGCTCCTGTGTTAGTGCGATCACTTCTTCTTCTCCTCCTTCGTCTCTTTGCTGCTCTAAACTCAGAGAACAGAAGCCTTGCCTCTGCAACTATCTCCGAAACCCTAATCTCAAGAAATTCGTAAGCTCTGAAAATGCCAGAAAAGTTGCCAAGACTTGCGGAAGTCCTTTTCCCAGGTGCTGAAAACGAAGCGGACCATCTCACTCTCTACACTCGTCTCTTTGTTCATCCATGCAGCTCAGTTTCTCCCTCTACGCTCGTTTGTTTGTTCGTGGTCTACTTCATTTTCTCTCTCTAGATCCTCCTCTCTCTTCATCTGTGGCTCGGAGAGAGAGAGAATCTATGTGTCTTCGGGTATTTTAGTTCGTATTAAAGTAGCTTCCGAAGCTACATTTATAATAAATTATAAATATTTTCCTTGTTTAATTAATTAATTGCACAAATTATCAATTATTCGGAGACGGAAAAAATAAAAGATTAAACGGAATATTACACGAAATTAAGCATTGAATTTATAACCTTAATACAAGTCATCACGTGTCTTAATTTATTTTAATATATAATTATTTAAAATATTAATTATACGCTCTAATCTTACCTTACGGTTATTTATATCTTATCTCAACGTCATATTGAAAATACAATTTTAATTAAGTTTAGCGTTAATCATCTTTCTAATTTGGGACGTCTTTGTATTTCCTAGATTTACTAAAGCTTTAGCCTACCCTTAATTCTAATTTATTTATAATTTCAGAATTAAGGGTAGGCTAAACGCTTTGAACTAATCATCGAATTGATATTACCAAACTGTCGGGTCGTGGTGAGAGAACCCTGAAGGCGAGAGATTTTGCCTTTTGATAACAAGAATTAAGGGTAGGCTAAAGGTCAAATTGACCTCGAATTTTGAAGTAACAGACCAAAACAACCATGAATTTTTACCCGAACAGATGACCACGGTAGAAGGCGACTGTCAACTCGATTTTTTTAATTGTTTTTTAAATCTAAAAAAATTACTAATAAAATATTTCGAAATGAGTTAAAATTTTAACCACACATTCACAGTAGTATAAGACAATGTTCTACAAAATTTCGTGAATTTAAAAAAAAAACACTAGTGAATATAATTTTTAATGCACTTAGATCAACTAGTAATAGAATCACATTTTTCAAAAGTTATATAAGTTTTCTTAATCCCCAACCAACCACATCCACTATATGTATATATATATAGAAAAAAAATAAAAATATATTGAAATTAAGGATGGGAGACATGTATTATGGGCGGAGAAAAGAATGAAGGAGAAGAAGGCTACATAGAATGACGCATCACTTCAAAATTCAAAGCACGATGCTCATATTTGCACGCACTACACCTTCAATGCCACCTCTCGAGCATAAAAGGGAATGTGAATGCATGCATAATACATGGTTTTTTATAACTCGAAGCTATCTTCAAAAATGGAAAATAGATCAAACACAAAAGACAATCTTTGACATCATTAATGACAGATCCAAGCCATTTGAAACTCTATTTCTGAATAATATTGAACATTATAAGCAAATTATCTAGCCACACTTTACAGGATATCTTACAATCAAGAAAAAGAATAAGTCAAAAACATGTATAAATATATACATACATATATGTATATATATACACACAAAAGTCAAAATCAGTCGAACCAAAATATATGAAACTACTGATGAGAACCTCGAGTGAGAAAATTCAAATGCTTCATTATTTCCTAGTACCTGGAGGATCAAGCCATGAGAGTTGTATTTCTAGTTCGCCGCACTCGACGTTTCTCAATCGGAGGCAGAGATCTTGGACTATCTTGCCATTCTGTAAGACAATGTTGCTCTCTGCGGTCAGCAAATTTTGTTTACTGGGTTCCATTTTTGAGATTATTGTACCACTAGCCACGCCCTTAAAACTCATCTTCAGAGCTTCTATGAATTGTTTTAATTCGATTTCTGTTTCTCCCATTTTATCATCCCGGCTAAACGTGTCATGATCATACACTGTCTGCACATTTAACCAAATGAAATAAAAAACTCTAAAGCCACAGTAAAATGAAATAAAAAACAGAATATGACAGATCGAATTTTTATCTGACAGTAGAAATGTTTCTTTTTGATAGGTTGTCCACTATGTTTGTCTAGATTATTTTAAAAAAACATGTAGACTAATATACAAGAGACAAGTTAAGCGGATGTTCAGAATTTGATGTATAATCTACTATACAGAAACTTAAATGACTAACTGAACTCATTTGCATCCATAGAACAGCTCACCAGCCTGCAACTTAGTGAATTAAGTACTATTGTGCTGAGTTAAAACCATAACTAATAGGGTCAAACAAGCTGATGTCACGAGCTTAACGAAAAAAAAATTCTAGGAAAGAAGTCTGGTTTTAGATTCATATAGCTGACCAAAAGGAAGCACACAATTTTTGCATTGATGGGAGAACGAAAAACACTAACAAGCTTAATTGGAAGATTGGGATCTGTAACAGAAAGAGTCAAATCTTCATTCCACTCTGGATTAACATTCTTTTTAATTACACGAGTCTTCAATTTCTGCAAAAAAAAAAAAAAATCACAGAACAATAGATGAATACAAGAAGAGCCTAAAAATGGCTGACCATAACAGCTTGAAAGTTCTAAAATAAATGAGATATGAAAGGAAATCAATATGCATAATGAAGCAGGGAAAGGTTTTCTCCAATGGGTTTCCCCACTCATTTGCTGGCTGGCTTATGTTCTGGTTTTCTACACGAAAGTTTCGTCAAATTTTTAAGCACATCTTCAATTCAGCGTACTACCCTATTCGTAATTACGTCCCTTGTTGAAGATAAGCATAGTAGTAATTACAGAATGATTATTATCATCAGGCGAAACCAGGAGAATCAACATTTTTAACAATTCATATTTAACCGGAAGTTAAACTACGCAAAGACAATAGCCTTCCGCGAGTGTTATAAAAGTATTAATCGAGACATGCAAATTTTTCCTCTGCAAATCCACAATCAATCCAAGACCACAAAATCGATCAAAAGAGCTAATTCTCAAGGTGAAAACTGTCGCAAGCATCGTGGGAGGAACAGACCATAAAATAAACCGCAACCTCAGTCAAAGCTCTTCATACGATAAAGAAATTAGAAGAAACCAAAAGATCAGAATTCCCAGAGATCTGTAGGGTACCTGCTTGCCAAGCATGACGACAACGTAAGGATCGCTGCTGCGAACATCACGGACAGCGAGGTTTACGCCGCGCTTGATTCGGATTCTGAGAAGTCCGAGCGGATTCTCCATTAGAGGCGGTGATGGCGGGGCTTCTTCGAGTTCCTTATCGAATCCGCCATAGACGCGCTTTCCAATTTATACAGTTTTCAAATACTTATATTTCATAAGATAAATTGATATTTACCTGATACAAATTATAAACCAAACTCTTAACATACATAGGCATTTAATTAGGTGAATCGATCATATTGCCGTGGCACCGACTATTAACTAATACAATTAATATTTTATTTTAATTATCATTGGGGATAATAAAAGTCACATTTGGATAATATCGATAAACAAATAGAAAATGGTAACCTTCAAAAATATTTCCAACCTCCAAAGACTATGTTTGGATGGAATTACAATCCAAACCCAAATGGATCGATTTATTCTTTCAACATTTCGAGCATTTTATAAAAATCGGAATACCATGGCCAAGGAAGAAACACGAATTAATATCAATATAAAAAAAAAAAAACTAGCTTGAAGGTTTGATCTTCGATGACTCACCCACGATATCCTCCATCTTCGTGTACCAGTCGCCGATTTGCGTGTGTTCGACCATATCTCTACCCGCTCTTAAGTATCGAATCGGTCTTAGTACCCCGAAAACTGCAAGATCGGCTAAATTTGGCTTTGTTCCACCTGCAAACCAAATGCATTAGCCTTGGCACATGCATATATTCAGAAATAATATTAAGTTCACGGTCTAATAATGTTAGATTCGGTTAGAGAGTGACAGAAATTTAGATAGAGATCTAAGAATAGCAAGACAATATCACCATTTTGTCTCTATGTTTGTGTCCATACTCTAACCTGAATGACCAAAGTATGCACTATTTTTAGTGTAATATTATGTTTATCTTTTTATTTTAGACACTAATTTTCTCGTCAATAGTTGAAATCTGCGTCTTATTTTTCGAAAATATATCTAATCATTACCTGAACTAATAAATTTGCAGCTTCACATAAACACAACATAATAAATCGAAAGAAAGCATAAAATTAGAGAATAAATTTGCAGCTTCGAAAACATAAAATACATGGCAGGATTGAGAATCAACAATCTATTGCAAGTAAACCATGAATCATAGAATTTCCGAGTTTAGCTACACAAGGCTATTATCAAAACGAGTAGTGATAAAGGACAATATAAATCGAGACACTAACCTAAGAAGTCTCTTCCATTTAAAGCTTCCATCCATGTTTCAGCCGCTTCGTATAGGGCTGCACGCTCATCGGTTATGTTATACTTCTTTTTCAGTTTTTTCGAGACAAAATACATAGCTGCTGCTCCGGCGTATTTTGCTGTAATTTTTTCAGTAAAGCTGAAATTTCCTGAATATATGAGAGGGAGAGAGAGCAAAGGTTTAGTTTTGTTTACAAGAAAAACATAGAAATGAACAGTCTATAGAGGTCAGTATATTGTGTGGCAAATGTGGGAAATATCTAGTTTAGCCATTATGAATAAGAGTTGAAGAATATAATATGAATCTTAAAACTTCCAATCCATAGATACGACTGAGCATAATCCTCCTTTCACAATCCTTTTAATAGCTATGTATATCGTATTGAAGATTTAGAATTTATACAATATATAAATATTGGGAGAAAAGAAAACAACTCGACAATTTAGGATTTCTTATCAAAATCAATCCCATGAACTAAAAACAATATATGTAGTCAAATGACAAATCTTACCGTTGGTAGTGATGTAGTCAAATGACTCGAGGGCTTCTGAAGTATTTCGATAAATGTTTGGTGACAAGATGTGGACCAAGTGATTATCAACCCACCTACATTAAACTTCTCATTTTCAGCAACCTAAACTGACAAAAGTGAAAGGGCGGTAATATACATAGAGCTATCTAAAATTTAACAGTCCATAATAACTTTGAGGTCTATGCAAGCTTAAAGATATAATTTACAATAAAGTAATGTAAATTTATCTTCTAAATTTGGAAAAGAACTAGTTTAATAAATTTTCAATGTGTAACAAATATGCAAGAAGAGAATTTTACAACAAAATACATGTGTAGAAGCAGTAAAGTAAGTTTCTAAAAGTATTTAAGAAAGGTCAAAAGTAAGGGATAACCTACCCACGCCATTTTTCCTCTTCATCATCATCAGAGCCTGTGGTTAACTGGACTTTCTTATCAGCTAGAATCGTATTTCTCAACTGATCAATAATAGCTGCCAAAACCCACATTTCAATTCACATTTCTAAATACAACATGCTAGAAAAGAAAATAATAGTGCGTGATGAGAAAAAAGAAAACTGTGAAATGTACATGGCTAAAAGACAGAACCGGAGACATACCTGAAGAATCCACTAGTGCTTCACCATCAATCATCAATATTGGAACCTTCTTATAATCAGACCACTTAATTTCTTTCTTACTAATTGGGTTGACCTCCACGACTTCATAAGGTATATCATAATAATCCAAAAATGCTGTAGTGACAAAAGAAGACATCATTTTCTATCAGTTTAGTAGAGATCGTAGACAGATAGGTATGCCAACTCTCAATTTTTTTTTTTGATAAAGCTATTGATTTTCATGAGGATGGTGGAAAGAATAGTACAAGAAACTTTTTCACAGTAATTCAAAGTGCAAGAGAGTGTGTAGCTACGCTTTGATACAAGTTGTTGGTAGTCAAACTAGATCGCCAGAAAATATGAAGTCGCTATTGTTTTCCACTAGGAAAAAGTGACAAAAAAAGGGGAACATTGTTTTAGAACAACCCTCACCGGAGACGCTTAAGGAAAATAGTTTGATTTGAACTTGAAGAAAATCAGACCTCTTAAGGTTTTGAAGACAAAACCATTTTTGAGTGATCACATTCAAGCTATTTCTATTTAATCATTCTGAGCTTTCGCAAAAAGTATAAGAGATTTCAGTCATTTCATATCACTGCCACTCAAAATTACTCCAAGGGTTCGAAACTGGATTAAGCTTTTTTTATTGCATTGCGATTGCCTCTTAAGCTCAAACATCAATCCAACATTTCTGGTCATATCCCTAATCCCCACCCTCAAAAAATAAAAGTAAAAATTTCTCTAATTTCAGCCAATACATGCTAATGAGAGTGGTGCAACTTCAGGATTCCCATGAGTATTATATACGATATTGCAAATTAATCAAGCAAGTGAATCATACGATCAAAAAATACAAAAACAAAGAGCCCAAAGAAGATAAAAATACCTTTAACCTTGTTGCAAAAAGGGCAAGCTTCATACTGATAAAGCACCACCTCTTTAGGGACGAGATCAGGCCTCACTGGCTCTTTCGCGTAGACCTCCTGTGAAAACGACGTCGCAACACCTAAAGAAACAAGGACTCCGGCGATTCCAAGAGACGCAGCACCAGTCGAGCCACTGAAAACACAATTCGAAAGGGAAGAGAACCAACTCCGACGACCATTAGTGCCGCCGACGGTGGTGCTACAAAACAGCGCCGCCTGAAAGATGCGGTTGTTTAGAGTAGTAGATGATGAAGCTCCGGCAGAGGAGCTGCAAAGTGATCGGGATATGGCAGCGGAGGCGAGAGTCGACGCTTTTCTCATTTTGGAGAGAGGAGGGAGAGAGAGAGAGAGAGAGGTAGATCTCTCCCAATCAATGGAGGTCACGTAGGAATTATGAGGACGAGGGGCTTTTAGACGAAGGGACGAGACGACAAATCGTCTCGTTCTTCAGATCTTTTGGACCAAAATACCCCTCCATTCAAGTCAACGAGAATCTATTCTACAGGCTTCTCGAGTTCCGAAAATGTTAGCTTCCAAAATCTTCCACTTATCCACTCTGCTCTCTCACACAACCCCCGCCCCGAAACTTCTCTCTCCCCTTCTTCTCTCCAAGCCCTTTCCTTCTCGCTCTCTCAGCTTTACCCGGTACTGTTCATCAGCTTCCCTTCAGGCCGTCGCCGACGGTGGCCCAGAAGCTCCGCCCCACCATTTGGGCCACCATCCGTGGCCGGAATGGGTGGCCTTCGTCGACGGATTGAGGACCAAGGGTTACTTTATGGAATACCCTCCAAAAGATGGGGACAAAGATGAGGAAGGGGGTGGTGATGCTTCTGATTCGGTCTTTGTTGGTGGTTACGGTGAAATGAGTGTCTTGAAGAATGCCTGCCTGAGCTTTGCGCGTGACCGCTATGACATTTTGAAGTAATTAGTCGATCTCTTACCTTTGTCCTTGTGCATGTTCTTCTTATGACATTCTTCTTTACTCAAAAAAACAAATTTTAATGTTGATATAGCGACCCCTTTGCCTAGAACACAACACGACGCTGAATTGTATCGAATTCATTGATTTGAACACATTTAATACAGTACATTGGGTAGAACACTGATCTGAAAACTAGCTGAGAAGAGAATGTTTTAAGTTAAATACATACTCAAATGGCTGGCAATAGGTAGATGCTGAAATTTTAGGTAGTTGCATCTTCTAAGGCTGGGCTAGACAAGTACAAGGTTGAAATTTTCTTTGTAATGACCTGTTGGATAGAGCTCATCCTGCCACTCTTCATCAGTTGCGACTAATGAAGAGTATTATATCGACACGAGACAGTTAAATCGTTGCATTTTCTGAACTTGGGATGTGCAAATGGTGGGTGCCGTTTTTGGTAACAGACATGTACCAAAGTTTCTAATTCTCTCTAAGAGGAAACTAATCGTATGAGACTGTAATATTTGAAGAGCAGGTAGTCTTTCAAACTTCGAGAAAGTGCATATAAGCTCAAGGTGAAGAGGAAGTAGTTCTTTTACTTTTCATAAGACAAATGATCCCATGAACTTAGTGCCTTCAGAATAATAAACAAGATCATGGGTAACTACAAAAAACACATTTTAATGTTAGTACGTTGAATTAAATCATAGTGTAGTATTACAATCCATTGGGCATGTTTCTCTTTCAAAAGAAATACTTTTGAAAAGCTGTCAACTCAGCGAAAAGATTGTGAGCCTGCGTGCAACTGGATGAAGGGGATGTATGTAGTTCATTTGACGCATGATAAATATTATTTATGAACAAAGGAGCTTCTGTTCTTTCTTAGTGCTTTCTCATTTTATTTCTTTTCTTGCAATGCACGATAATAACTATTTATTAATCTTTTTTCAGGTTTGCAGTTCATGTAGTCTTCGAGACTCTTGCGATAAAGCTTATGTGATTTTAAAGGATACAGAAGCTGCTTCACGGACGGTCGATTTAGTGCGTATATTGTTATTCCATGCTCTTTATCCGCTGGTTGTTTCTGAAGGAGTGAAACCTCCCTATAGGGAGTCTATCGAATTGTCTACAAGGAGATTGCTCTCTCAGTTAACTGAATTGAGTGGAAAATCCCTGGATCCAACACGGCACGTACACGATGTTAAAACTCCCATTAGAAAAGAGAAGTCGAAAAAAGAAAAGTCAAATAGCTTGGC
Source organism: Begonia fuchsioides (assembly GCA_003255005.1). Classification (NCBI taxonomy): domain Eukaryota; kingdom Viridiplantae; phylum Streptophyta; class Magnoliopsida; order Cucurbitales; family Begoniaceae; genus Begonia; species Begonia fuchsioides. Next base: position 68,300 of record QAOC01046971.1, read on the forward strand.
AAGTGCTGACTCGTTTCAGAACGCCGAGATGAAAAGCGGAGATTGGATGTACTCCAAGTAAGTAGATTATATCGTTTATAACTTACAAAATCTATGGTTCAACCTTTGTTTTTTGGACCTTCTCCATTTGACCTCATTATTTAAAGAGTAATGCTAAATTTATTTTCTTTCTTAGCATACATTTTTATCACACAAGCTGAAGTGTCAAGCTGTGATTGATTTAGTTAAAGTACATTTAATATATTATAATTAAAATAATTATTTATTATATTTATTGCATCAATAACAGCTCGATACATCAACATCTAACATAAGAATATATCTTAAAATGGTTAACCTAGTCTCGACCTTATTTAAAAGGAGGAACTTTCACTTAAAAAAATCTGCAAAAGATAAAATTCGAATATCAATATCTGTCATTTCTTTAGTTTAGCATTTGTGAGTGTTTAATGTAAGCAATAGATTTGAAGTATGACTTTGTCGAAAACGATATTCAAATATCCCCATTTCGTGCTCTTTTGTTTATAACTTCTGAATCGCAAATCTCTTTTACCGGTTTATTATGTTGATGGATGCTTTCTTTCAGGTGCAATTTTCTGAAATTTTCAAAGAACTTGCGGTGCCGAAAATGCAACGAAGATGGCCCCAAACATACCGTAGCCAACGACGTTGACATGAAGAGTGGAGATTGTATTTGCTCTGAGTAAGTGTTAGTTTTCTTTTTCGACTTTTTTCAGCAACCTTCTAGCTTTCATTTAATATCCTCTTCTTCCGCAATTTTCCGGGAATTTATTTTATCGCATGCATGCTTTCCATTCGAGAATCGATGATAATATCCTCTTCTCCGCAATTTCCCGAGGATCTTAAAAATCTACTGCTATGTTTGGGAGACTTCTTCTAGTAACTTATTTTACTCGGTTTGATTGTTCATTTGATGTTAAATTGAAATACTGCTCAAGTCTCTTCTCATCTTGGAGAAAAATGACTTTTTTCTTAAACATTGTCATCTCTGAACTCCGGCATAAGTGATATATTCGATGCAGATGTAAATTCATGAACTTTTCGAGGAACGCACGATGCTTAAAGTGCAAAGCAGAAGGGCCGAAAAGGGTGGGTCCCAATGAAGTCGAAATGAAGAAAGGAGATTGGAACTGTGCACAGTGAGTGTTTTGTGCTTTTTTGGTTCTTCTAATCCTGCAGATGAGGCCAAGTTTTTCATTGAAAACAACTCTTAATTGTCTGTAGATGTGGCTTCATGAACTTTGCCAGCAATAGAAAGTGCTTGAGATGCCGATAAAGATTGACCCAAAAGAGAGCTCAAACCCGGGGATTGGAATTGCCCCTCGAACGTCTCTCTCTCTCAAAAATTTGTTGACGTGCCAAATATCTATTGATACAATTAACGTAATAAATAATGAAAAATAATTTATTTGGTTAATTTCACTTTTACGGCGACAATAATTGCATGACACATCAACGATATTCGTACACGTATATGTTTCTTAAAATTTTGACGCGGGTCAAATTCGAAATGTAGATGGGGTTGTTTGAACTACAAGAAGAATATGAGCTGCCTGAAATGCGATGAAAAATGGCCGAAAGTAGAGATAAGTGGCGAAGACTACGATCACACGGGGAGGAGACTGAATATACAGCCATCGAGGAAGACATTGAAGTAGTAATATATCAAGATCTATAATTACTTCCATTATTTAGAAGCAATCTATTACCACAAATTCTCCTCATAATTGTTTGAATCTAGAATGTGCACTTGTGTTCTTACACAAGTACATCTGTTGGAAAAAAAAATATGCTCCATACGCCCGAAAAAGACTTATAATCACGTTTTTTCAAGCCAATAGAAACACTCATCAAGTTTAATGCAATCACTTTTCGATCGTTGAAACCGACACAACTAACAAATGTGCACAAAGGGTATGATTCGAGTAATCCGTCTGGCATAACCATTCATAAACCTTTTAGAGGCGACATCGAGAACATCTAAAATTCAGCAAATGAATCTTCATGGCATGCATTACTCGAACAAAAGAGTCGGTTAAAAATGAACACTAAACTTGCCGTCCCAAAAACAAAGACTTTCAACTTTCATTCTCCTCAGATCATCAATATATCATTTGGTTCAGCTAAGTATTGCATATCTTAGCAAGGCTTGAGAGATCTAAAAGAAGGATCAAAGGCAAATAGCTTTACCTTTATCTTTCTGCTTGAGCTCTAACTTGAAGTTCTGTACATAATCACCCTCTGCCGAAAAGCTTCCTGTGAATCTAAAAGATGAATCTGTAATCATCGGTTAGCCACTCCGACCATACCTTCGTTTGGCTGGGGTGGTACTGCCACGTCACCACCATTGGCAATGGCATGCCTTCGGTGGCGTTCTCGTAAATACAATACAGTAAGAAGACAGACGAAGAGAGTGAGAATTGTTGCATTGCCTTCCTCCATCAGCACGTTTTCGACCCATGCTTCCACTTTCGGGAAGAATCGAGGCAGTGAATCAATCAAGTACACCTGCATTGCGAATGCAATATACTGATTATATGCACACAGAGAGGGAGATGTGTGATTAGATTTTGGTATTTCGATCATGAATTCCAGAATTATTAATGCAGAAACAAATAAAAAAGCTTTTCAAGAAATTAAGAGGCTAAACGTGAAAATGATTATTTCATTTTATTATTTGATATGAGAAACAGATTAAAAACCCACCATGAAACTGTCAGCGTAGTTCTTTCGAATCCACAAGCTAGCAAGGGCAAGTGTGACAGGCAATTTAGCCACGGGGTCACTAGTCAGGGCTTGATCATAATATCGTTTGGCAAGATGAAGATCAAAAGGAAGTCCTTGGCCATGTTCATGCATATAACCAAGATTAAACATTGCCTGGGCATTTGATTGAGATTTGGCATGCATGTAAGCCTCAGCTGCTCTATCAAAATCCCTTTCAGTACCCTGAGACAAAAAAAAAGTGTCTATAAAACTTCATCCACTTTGTATATCACACAAAAATGAGAAACAAATGATGTTTTTTTTTCAACGCATACTCGGCCATAGTAGTAAGCATCACCAATTAGTAATGCAGCATGTTCATTCCCTTGCTCGGAAGCCTGCCACCATAGAGAATGTGCACGCTTATGCCTCTCTTCATGAGTACAAGGTCCAGTTTGTCCAATGCACATACTCTGCTCCCCATATTTGTCTAAAATCCATGCAGCATTACTTTGCGCTACCTCGTATCCAAGCTCAGCCATTCTTGAGTACAAAAGGAATGCCTTGCCAATATCACCTTTCAAGTACGACTCCAAAGCCCATCTAGATAATGAACTCCATGGCCCCCTTTCAGCAACTGATTTGTACAGTGCAGTAGCCTGTAACCATGAAAATAAGCAGTGTCTAAGTGCACTGCATGTAAATCCTAAGGAAAATTTACCAAAAATCTTTCAAGAATCAATTTAAAATTTTCACTGCGACCTTCAATGATGTAACTTTGGTTTAAGAACAAGATTGTTCAGGATTTAGTATAGTTGTAAGGACAAACAATGCTCTAAATGGAAAACAAACAAAAAAAACAAAATCAATTTATATAATCGAAGTCCCATATATTCTATAAAAAAATGTGTCATGGTAAGAAAACTCTATGGATATTGACAGAGGAACAAAAGAGACACGTCCAGGTGTATGACTAACCTTGTTAAAAAATGTATAGACGTCAAAAAAAAAAAATATTGAGCAAAAGAGCCGGCCAAATAGTTTACCATTTGCATATTCTTTTGAAGCCCTACACCAGTATGGAACATCTTTGCAAGCTGGTAGAATCCCTTGGGTTGTCCTTTATTAGCAGCGAAAACAAAATGTGAAGAAGCTAGCTTCAAATCTCTCTTCACTCCAATGCCTTTCAGATACATAACTCCAAGGTTGTAGTGTCCACCAGCTTCATCATTGACAACAGCTTTTTCAAAGTACTCTTTAGCCTGCAATTGATCATATTATATTCTTGGTATACAGCAACTATTTTGATTAATAATAATAATTCTACCAAAAGTAATAAAAACTAGAAAATAAAATTGCACCACAAACAAAGACAATCGAAGATTGCCCTACCAAAAAAGAGTATCACACTGAACACTGAAAACTTCCACATCAAGAAGTTATTCTCCATGATGCTTGGTCTAAATGCATGAAAAAAAATAAATCAAGGAATAAGTTTCACAGTTCTTTTCTTCAAAACAATTTTAAAAAAAATGACATCGTGTTTGATTTACCACAAGAAAATCCCAACTGCCTAGGAAATCAGATCACACAGTAACAACAACCAATTAAAAAGATCATCAATTTAGCCTAGTGAAAAAAGAAAAAGAGTTAGCAACCCCGAAAAGGAATAGGAGTTTCGATTGATTAAGAAACAAAGGAAAAAGAAAAACAAGATGACCAAATAATCCATCTACAATTCATTTTCATTCAAATTAAACATGCATAAAAATAATAGGCATCCTTACTTTGGTGTAGTTCTTTTTCTCCACGCCATATCCTTTGACATATAAGTATCCCAGTCCATTATATGCAGGATAAATTGGTTGTTCGGATGCATGCTTCAGCCACTTGAGTGCTTTAGTGTAATTTCTTTCTACCCCAGCTCCCCGAGCATAAATTTCTCCAAGAAGTTCCATTGATCTTTGCTCGCCCCTTTCCACAGCCTTTGAAAACCAGAATAGTGCTTTTCCATGATCACGTCTCATCCCCCTCAATCCAAAGTAGTAAAACAGTCCAACTCTGTACATTGCTGCAGCATTACCTTTCTGTGCCTGATATTCCAAAATCTGGAAGTCTTCGTCTTCCTCTCCACGTGACTTTCTTAAGGCCTCCTTGTCCTCCTCAGCTCCGTAATGGATCCTCACAGGATCAATCACCGGAGAATCCTTGGAGATTAAAAAACTATTTATCGCAACTTCTGCTAACTCGGCATAGAGTTTAACTGCTTTTTCATGCATCTGGGAACAATCAAAATGACAAAAAAATTAACTCACGTAAAATTAAACACGCTGACTGAAATTTAGACTTAACCCAAGCTATTAACCCCTTGCTTCTTTTGTCTAGGGTTGCCACAATTGACATGAAGTTTTCATCAAGGTTTGAACGATTATGCCTACACACATCATACTGTAGTTTAATGTAACAACCCCATGATAGAACTCATACCCAAAAGCCAGCATGAGAAAGGAGGGTGAGGATAATTTAAGATCGTGACAATGAAAAATAAAAACGAGCATTTTCAAAAGCTCCGGTTACCCTTCATCTTAAATGATTAGATCAACCCAAGAAGCAGGACAACATTTAGTTCTTGCGACGAATGAGCAAACACTTCTAACAATCAAGCAAAGAACTTCTGAAACTTACCAAAAACAACATAAAAGAAGCAAGTTTAACGTTAGATTCACCGTACATCTTGTCTCAAGTACGTGTATGCGAGAGCCATCTTCGATTGCATATTACCACCCTCAGAAGCAAAATAATGATACAGAAACGCTTTTCCTTTATCGCTCTCCCTCATAATTCCCATATTATAGAGAAACCCTAGAAACGACTGCGAGTGAGGAACCCCGCTTCGCGTGGCCAACAACTCGATCACCGCCGCTGCCTCTTCAATCAATCTCAAATCTCCGGAGCTCGTGGCGGACAAGATCTTCTCCACAGCCTCATAATACATCTCCTTCTCAGAATCAATATCAGAGACCGGTGAGTCAGGCTCGAAGATCGGTCGCCATGAGCCTGGGTCGAGCTCCTCGTCTGACCTATAGGTTTCAAAATCACCGAATTCGTCCCATTCCGACGAGTCTTGTAGAGAGACTGCCGAAGAGTCGTCGGAGGCTGGAGAGTCTTTGAGGTCGTCCAGGGAGATGTAGAGGACGTAAGGAAGAGCACATCGAGATAGTAGGAGAAAGGAAAATAGTGAGACGAAGAAGTAAAGATTGAAAGCCTGATAACGAACTTTCATGGCGTTCCCGTCGGAATTCGCCCCGTCGCCGATGAGGGATGAAGAAGAAACTCCAAATCGGCGAACCGGAACCCAGGCTTTTGTGAAGATTTCTAGCTACGTCAAATCGTTTTTTCCAACCAATCGCTTTCTGCCACGCGGACACAAAGGTCGGTTTCTTTACAGACGTCAACCGGAGAACCAACCTCACCGGTTCGGTTTATATTCACAATACAACGTTGACAATATTTCGACACCTGTGATTCTTGGCTTATTTTATTTCATTTCTAGAAGATTTACTTTAATATTTCTTCCCATAACATATTTAAGATCGAACCAATCCCAATATGACAGGTGGCTGGACAAGTATTATCCTTTGTTTAAGTCGGGAAATGCGATGATATAATTTATGTAATAATATGGTAACATGCTAATACAACGAGAATTATATATTATATGCTAAAATCAACCAAACAGTACAAGATTAGTGAACTTTAGATGCGCCAAGAGGCAAATTAAAGATCAACCCACGAGCTATTTTCCGCGATAAATGACACCGATACAATCGTGTAACAATTCTGCTCGAGATAATTGATCGCAGAAAAATCTAGACTCACCCTTTTAAAAACCCAAATCTGTAAATTCTTTTTAATTAGAGTAAATTAAACTAAGACTATAAAAACTATGAACATCGATTGACTTGAAGAGATCCGTGGTTCTTTGACGGTCGAAGAAAACATCGATGCAAAGAAGCTAAAATGTCGAAAAATTTGTGAAAATTCCTTATCCGAACACAAATTACAAATGAAATCAGACCTATAATTCTCAGCATGAATATCCTGTGTTGCTGAAAACTGATTCCCACCTTGATCAAGGGATGATTTTTATTGCATCCGAGTGTTGAAGGCAAAGAAAAAAAAACCGAACCAAGTTCACGGCGACATAAATAGGAACGATGAATCATCTGTGCCGAGCCCGGGCCGAATATATAAAAGTTTATCGTCCAAGAAAAGATCACGCTTTACCTGCGGAGCCAAACAAGTGCATCTTCTCGGCAATGACGGCTTTCATGGCTTGCTTGGCTGCAGTCATAGCATCGACGAGATCTTTGCTCGGGGAACTCAAAGAATCCATGTATGCCTTTCGTACTTCTGTGTTCACGTTGAATTTCGTCACGCCCCGATCGATGCATTCCTGTTTTATGGTAGTGAGATGGATCAGTGGTCTGTATAGTTCATATCGGTGGTGTACAATCATAACAAAAATATATATGATCACAATTGAATATTAAGAATATATTGCAAAGAAAATGGATGCATTTGGAATAAGACAATCAAATAACCCACAAAAACCGAAATCGAAAAGATATAAATCATAGAAAAACTCATTTAGACATTTGTTGATTTAGAGATTTTGTCGATATTTATCAATCTAACACACTGGCTTACCCTATATTCATAACAAAATAATCAGTTAAATGTCTAAATTAATCTGTCGTATATATAACCGATATTATTCGATCCCCCTAATACGTTCCTAACACGGTCGAATCAGTTCCTCTATCGTTAGAAAATTTAATATGTATTAAACTTTATGTTTTTCATTAGTTCACAAAAATAGACATCTAGGTTTTCAAAGATACCAAAAAAGGCCAAGGGAATAAGCATGGTTTTGATGAACTCATTGCAATATAACAGAAAAAGACTCAAGTTTTTTCAACCATATATCGGGAAAAAAGGCAACAGTGATTATGAAGATATGATGAGTAAGAATTCAAGAACAAAATCCAAATAATTGATGCAAAAAAAGTAAAAAATAAAGCTCGTAATGTAATATAAATATTATTCACGACACTTATAAAGGTAATGCATGGTTGTGCTATGTAATTTTACCACCTGACTTATCGTTCATTAATCGGTGCATCAAAGTAATTTAGTATAATTATTATAAACTAGTGACACATAAACATCGGGCTAAGAGGTAAATTTAAAGCGTAAAATTGATAGGTTAGCTTCTCATTATCCGTCTACATACCACACTTTAACAAGCGATTGAAACTTCTGAAAAAATAGGGATTGGTAATGGACGACACTGATAGTTAAGGAAAACATGTAAAGAAAAAAAAAACGGTACCTTGATCAGATTCGGAGACAATCCAGAGGCTCCATGAAGCACCACAAAAACTCCTTTCTTTGAACACAAAACATGTAGATCCTTCAATAAGTAAAATTGTGTGATCAGTTAAATGTATAAATAATGCAAATAATCAAATCAAAGGACTAGAAAAAATCTTAACGACCAAGTTAAGATATGCAAAACAAATAAATCATTGTTTTCTTAATAGAAATCATTAACTTCAGGAAAACGAATGATATGCATGTTTGATGCTTCTAGAAAACAGTAGAGCTTCTGAATCAACATTTACTACCAAGACAATTGTTCTAAGAAAAGAGTGAATGGAGAGATAGATATCATGATTCCCAAATTAAAAACAAAACCCATTTTGAGATAGGAGTTTATGAGCAAAAAATGATAATATTCGCTCATATTCTTGCATTCATTACAGTAAATCAATGTTACGTTTATTTTCTTATTATACACGTTGAAGTGTCGATGTGTGATATGTGCAATAAATATATAAAAAAACAAAACATTATACTTATTTTCAAACCTTTCCTCAGCTAAATGCTGAACTTTTGAAACATGAATCCTACAATGTGTGAAAATCAAGTTTGTGCAACATGGTGTCAAAAGCATGCTTGCACAAAAATTCATCATCTTACTTCAACTGGTATGGTATGTACCTTAAGCAAATCAAGTCTGAGGTTTGGGCCACTAGCTGGATACTTTCCATGAACATTACCAATGCATACTGCCAAAGCATCGATTCCAGTTTTATCAATGAACTCTTCAGCCTGAAAAATTTCACAATTTAGCCTGAAATATCACTGACCACAAAAGCAACTGATTTTATAACTTGGAAGAAAAAAGCTACTTTATTAATGTCAGTCAATTTAGCTTCATAATCTTCAACAGTTAAATCATCTTCGGTCCCAGATAATCTCCCGAGTTCAGCTTCGACCAACATGCCATTTGAATGGGCAAGGGATGATATGAACTTTGTGACGGCCACATTCTCCTCGAAGGAAAGATGCGAACCATCTACCATGACTGAGTCAAAGCCCTTGAAGATGTCAAGGGATTAAAGTCTCGCATTAGTCCATCAAGATAATAATTTAATTAACCAAAACAAAATTTAAGGATGAAGAATTTCAAATGTGATCATGAAAAGTTACCAATTCAAGAGCTTCCAAAAGATCTTTTCGTGAAGTTCCATGATCGAAGTGTACAGTAATAGGAACCTACCACGTGAAACATGCATGAACGCTTATGAATCTGTATGATGGTAGCAGTGCTTGCAAAGAATAGTCACACTAATTATTGGATTACTGACATGCCCAGCAACATTAATCGCAAAAACTCTCACTCCCCTCCAAAAGCAATGGATGATAAGGCTTCTCTATTTTCTCATCATTTTTATTCATGATTTGGGAAATTTTCAAAGATAAAAAAAATGAAGAGTAATGTCTCACTTCTGCCGCTAAAAAAAGTTAACATTGAAAAAAATACTAAAATCTTTAGGGAAAATAGTAAGCATAGATCTTGCCAAAGTTTCCCATGTGAATAAATGATTTCTCTATGTTCAGGCCACAAAAGTAATAAAAAGATATTGAATCAAGCATTAAAACTTTAGTCATCTAAGAATTTCAACGTCTTCTTGCTTAGCGTTTTCTCTCTAATTGGGATTTAAAGGTTCTACTAGTTCAAATAAAACTATTGTCTCATGTGGCTCTTTGTTAATTGGTGTTCCTACTTCCTACCCTTAACTTCCCCATTTCATTCATATTGCTTAAATTGAATCCAAAAGCCAACCACTGCGTATCCTAATCTATTCCCTAAGCAGAAATGACATACCATATTGAAAACAAAACTAACACAATCAGAATTTTGTTTCTACTTTTTTAATTTTTTGGACTTATCTTCCTTTGCTATAAACAGTAACATGTAACTTGCAACGTACTTTGGCTCGTTCAGCAGCAGCAATGCAACAGGTAATCAAGGGATACCCTCCTTGCTTTAAAGCACCTGGATGGATCTGAAAAGTTACAGACAAGTTATATATATTAACTTTCAGATGTTTGAACATAGCTGTTCAATGCTTACAATTCTGATACTCAACACTGAGATGATAAACTACTTTTTTTTCTCTATCTCTCTCCAAGACACATAAGCAGACAAATCATTCTTACCAAAATCACAGAACTATGCACCCATGTTCACACTAGTGCTAGTTTACGAAAAAAGTTATTATGCTTATATTAACACTTGTGACTAAGGAGTAAAAATGACAATAATAGCCAGGTCAAACCAAATTTGATCCCTGCATCTGCTTCCAACCTGTAAAATGGCAGGACTTAATTCTTCCTCTGCTGCAGCAACAACTGCCTCAACTGCTTCTAGATTATAAACATTGAATGCTCCTACAGCATATCCACCTTTATCTGCATTCTTTACGTGAATAATGATTTAGTATCAGATAGGAAACCTCATAACTAACTCTATAAGTGACCCTTACAAGAAGGATGTCTTTTGTCGTGGAAAGTCTTGCTGGACGAGCCCAAGAACTGACAAGTTCAGCTAGGGCTTTATTATCACCAACATTACCTGAGGAGGTACATGAATGAGAAGTTATAAGAGGCAAATCAAATATTAGAAAAGTAACCAATAAAAAAATCACCAGGAAAAACTATGTATGGCACTCCTGGATGTCTGCTTTCAGGACCAAGTTGCCATAAGGGAACGCCAGGTAGAGCTTGTCCAACTATTTTTGCACATTTTGCTTCAAGTGCTTTTGTAGCGAGATCTGATGAGGTGATTCCGCCCTAAAAAAGGCATGGCAGTCCATATAAATTATTTTAGCTTCTCTCAAATTGATTGTTTAAGCATAAATAGCCAATAAGGAATTTTATTGGTTTAAAGGAGCATTGACTGCTCTCTCACATATTCAAACCATCATATACCACACCCAAACATAAAGAAAGAGGGTGAAGCTGTTAAAATTTTAAATTCAAACAACTGAAGAATCTAATTAAATCACAATCACTACTGCAACATATTGTTATAACGAAACAGTTGCAAGTCTGGTTTCCAAAAATATTATGTTTATCACTAACATTTTAAGAACTATGAAATCAACTCAATTTTTTGAGCTACTTTTAAAAGGAAACTAAATTTCCATTAGGATCTGACGATCCTCAAAAATTGGTTGACAAGAATAATGCATCAAACTTAACTGGATCTAACCTTAAGAATGATATAGCAGCCTAAAGTCTAACTTGCAAGGTAAGCAGCATAAAAAAATGTATATGGATATTAAAAACAGTTCATTTGGTACCTTGGCAAGAATATAACGAGGTTTAATAGATATCCACCGAACGATTTCCACCAAACCAGAGCTCACCCTGAAATTGATCTCCAAACTCTCTGACGGACCTGAAAAAATAGAAGACTACATATCATGGATGGAAATTCAAAGAAAAAAACTTTTTAAATTTTTACTGGAAAGTAACCAATTGCAGGGCAGGCAAAACGTTCAGTACTGTGAAAAAAAACACTTCTGTATTCTTCTGAAAACAAATGAGTCATGATCAAATAGATCAAGTATTAGATGCAGAAAACAAAGTCAAGCAAACAAAGACGAACTTTTTCCTGTGATAAGCTCTCGACTAGTCATTATCAGAGTTTCCTTCTGAGTCCCAAGAAGAACATCGGCCATCTCGGCAGTTTTCCTAATTTCCTCTTCCCTCTCTTCTGGCGAGCTCATAGCAAGTTTAGTAACAGAAACCTGTCGAAAAAAATATGCAAAAAAATGCCATGTAAATAATGTAAAATAAGTAACCAAAATATAGCAAGGAATGAATTATTCATACATTTATTTTTTAAACTTTGTATGAGATGAGACCAGACAAAATCAGCGTACAACAATAAAAAAAAGTAAAGCGATGAGATCACCTCAATGCTTCGAATAAACGAGCTACATTGCAGTTGAAGTTCTTCGACCTGTAAATTTAAGCTATTCATCATCAATATTACTGGTTATAAAATCATACATAGTTTGTTCAAATATCCATCCAATTGACCTGTTTGGTTGTTTTTGGGACATATGAACCCACAACTATAAGGCCCCCATTTCTTTCTTTGTCAATCCCAACATCTTTCGGCAAAAGAGGAGCTCGTGGAATAATTCCCACCCTAGCAGAAACAAAGCTAGCAGCTGTTCGGCATAAAAACCGCTTACCTTTCAATTCTGCCTGTCAAGTAAAACGCAGGTACTGACGATTAAATCTTCACAACATTAAGAAACCATGCCAATATACATGGGTAAAGAATCAAACAAAGAAGTGTAAGGCTAGTCAGACAACATACGATGATCATTCCTGCTGCAAAGACAGCCATGTCTCTTTCGCTGGCTGCATTAACAATGCACACCGTTCCCTGATTTATTCAAGGAAAAGATAAGGAATATCCACGTGCAAAGCAAAATAGAAATACTCCAAAAATGAGCTTTGAGTGTATTAAAAAAAATTATTTTTACCGCACTTATAATTAATCAAATGTATTACATACATCAAAATTTTGGTACGAGCTATCATGTGTTCAATTTTGAAGACGTACGGCCATCAAGACAAACTAAGACAGCCATTGAGTCAAACTAAGATTAAGGTTCTTCAGGAGACGAAAAGACTAAGTAAACCAATTTACTAAGATTAGGTTTACCAAATTGATAAAAACCTTTCAATAAAGATTAGTTTATCAACACAACAAGAAAAAATATAGCAATTTATTGTGTAGGTCTGATATGGCTTTTGCTCTTAGGATCTAGTTTTGCAACGAATATTTTTTCAGGCTATGCAACAGTATTTTTTACTAATTAAACTCACCTTCTTCAAACCGCACAAATGATCACAAACAGCCTCTGGTCCACCCTTCCTAAGAAGTTGAAGAGAAATAGAAGAAACGGAGTTGGCTTGAATGCGACCTGCTGTTTTTTCTTCTACCCACTAAAACACAGGACAAAAAACTTAAAAAATTACAATAGAGCACTAGAAGCGTGACAATACATTAAATGTTCAAATTATTAAATCAAACCTCACAAAGGTTTGAAGATTTGAAGCCAAATGATACATCTTTTGCAAACTCTGTCTCTCCGGCAGGGAGAAGCCTGCACATGTTATATTCAGTGTATGTATTACAGCATGCACCTTATCAATAATGATTTGAATCTACAACCATATAAGGATGTCATTACTTATCGGAATCTGCAACATAATGTATGTCATCGATTGTATAACGTCCGCCTTGGTAAAAAAACGGACAAATAATCCATGCATCCATCTCTCCTAAGACCGAGACAGCAGCATCAGGTTCCTACAATCAAATTTCACGTGAGCATTCAGATCTCAGCAGTGCAGTCAACGATATATGCATGATACGTTGTATACCTCTGGAAAATGACCTCTTAAGGTTGAATCTCCTCTCAAAACTACAGTATAATCTGCGTTCTTGACAGATTCAGATGCAGTTCTTAAGTTTTTACAGATTTCTTCTATCAATACGCTGGCCTGCAATCAAGGCAAACACTAAGTATATGAAATGACCCCAAGAAACACTAGAGACTATAATAGTAGCACTAATGACTCCTTTAAATTATGAATCTCCTTAGTTAATAGAGATTCTACCATTTTTAAAAATAAATTTTATTCTGAACCAAAATTACCTTCCTTGAACTCAATGATCTTGAGTTCGTCAATATGAAAAAGCATTTAGGACTTTTACGGAATTGTTCAATGAGGGACTCCACAGACCTGCAAAGAAGGTCGACCATCTGAATTAGTGTTTCTAATGAACGGTGAATTGGGGAACTAGAAACACAAACAGGTATATCAAAATATTTACTAAGTCATAAACAATAAGAATGTTTTGAAATAAACAACAGATCCAACAATGAGGTTTTGATAGATGCTTGACCCTGTTGTTTGTATAAGATGTAAAGAAATATGAAATAAGATCCTCACCATTCCGTTAACACCTCAATGTCATGAACAGTTTGTGTTCCTGTTGGATCATCGTCCAACACGACCAAAGTCTTTATACTCTTCTCGTTCAAAATTTGAATATCAGGAATTGGATCTTCAGGCCATTCGGGAGGAAGAGATTTCAATACTATTTCTTTACTAAGAAAGGGAGGTTCTCCTGCAACTTTCACTCCAGTGAGCGTCTCATAAACCTGATACCACAATAAAGTGACATGTACTCCTCAACTTATAGATTAACAGAGAAATGATTGCTCAAAGCTACCACAACGCCATATAAACAAATTCATCATGGCAATAAATTGGACTGCAAATAAGAGATATGCAAATAATGTCTGTCGACCAGCTGTGTTTCTAGTTCAATTTGGAAGGTAAGATATTATAATTAGCAATAATTTTTTTATGTGCAAGAGAATAAAAGCAACCTATAACTACACCAGATGACCACACCTTAACAACACCAGCGTCATCTTGCCTACCCCAACCTGCTGCCGAACCTGATAAAAAGGAACAATTGAAGCAAATGCAGTTCATAGATTCAACAAGTTGTTATATCCATAATTTTCACATCGCAAACAAAGCCCAAAAGCTGTTTTTCAGCTTTAGAAGCGAAAAAACTAAGTTTAGAAGCTATGCCAAGAAGAACTTTAGGTAACTTTATAAGCCAATTATTCATTATAAATATAAATTTACATTTCAGAAATGGGTCAAACGACTCAAACCTGACATAAATAGCTGGTGTGCAACAGTTGAAACCGGAAGTGGAACTTTCAGTGACGCACATTCTCGAGAGACAATTCCCTATAGAAAAATAATTTATCAATATTCAAAGCTAGCCCCCACTCCATGCATATATAATAAAATTTTCAAAACAAATTGATAAATTTCATTTGAAGCGAACCAAATCTTTGACAAAGATGTCAAGCGCAGAGTATGGGGTATAATCATTGTCCAACATGTGTGGAACACGGTTTTCAAACATCCTGCAAACGTGAATAAATGTTAAAGTTCATTCCAAATCAGGCTTTGAACGGGAAGATAGAAATAAAAGGATCATATTTCATTGATGACATCAAGTCTTTTGCAATTTTTTTAAGTAAAGTTTGATAACTTTAAGAACAAGATGCCAAAGAACAACCCTTGTGTGATAACATGAGATTTCAGTTGCAAAAGCATAAGGAATTCTGTTTTTTTTTTCATTTTTGGTCTATAACACTAAGAGATATATCTCAGTTTTCTTTCCTGCTTCAACTATTAAGTAGATTTTTATATTTGACAACAACATGCAGGTGTAACAAGGATATTGAAAATTATTGAGAGTTCTTTCCGTTTCTATGAAATGTGTGGGAAATTGGGGTTAAAAATACAAACAAGAGGAGCGAAGAAATACAGAGGAGCATGGAGAAAGAGTGAGAAAAAATATACGACAATATAAAGGAAAATGATTTAGAGTATTTAATCTAAATATCAAGAACATTGGATAAATTGTTAATACCAGGATGTTCCACTGCTATTTATAATGACATCAAACAAAGTCCGTGTATTAAGCCCTAATCTAGCTCCTAAGGCCATTGCCTCAGCACCTGAGGCTATATGAACACCAGCAAGCAATTGATTGATCATCTTTACACCACTAGAAAAGAGAAAATAAGAGTTAAGAAAATTTATGAACAAAGTGTCTTTCATTATCAGAATAAGAGAACAAAATAGGCATAATTTGTGTCTGGAAGTACCTTCCAGCTCCACAGCCTCCTCGAATAACATAAAGCTTCTCACTTAGGGCTGTTAAACGCCACCAGTAAGTTAAATTTAGTTAAAATATATATAAAAAAAGTTGTAAAATCTTTTTTGGTTTCAATACCTAAGAGAACTGAACCAGCACTTGTAAGAGCCTCATCAGTTCCAGCAGCCATTATCTGATTGGAGAGACAAAGAGTGAAATATGGATCTAGCATGAGCTTTTTCAAAGCGAAGAAGAAATAAACTGACAGTCAGGGTTCCATTGGAGGCACGTTGAACACCACCAGAAACTGGAGCATCGATCAGTTTCAAATTTTTACCTTCATCTAGAAAAAAATAAAATTCCTTTCATGACATCAAGAAGTGAAAATAAAGCATATTAGAACTGTTGACTCCAAATAAGTTGTGTTTGGAAGGTAATAAAGGCATAATTATTTCAGTTTAGTTAAACTCACTGCAGAATATCTGCATGCTTAACAGTTTGCCTCAAATGGAGATTACGTCACAGATTTGTATGGACTATAACAAGCTTGAATGATGTCTATTGATAAGAAACATACCAAATTAAAGTTCATTCTGCGTTTAACATGCATCAACAACAAGAAATAAAACATAATTAATATTGATGTGAACAGTTCATCATAGGATGGAGATGTCGATTAATTTATGAGCCAAAAGACATTCCAAGAGGAGTTTTCCTCATACATAACCTCTTAAAAACACTCGAGGGAAGTTAGACAGATAAAACCATGAAAATAATAAAATGTTGAGGAGATAATAAAATTTATAATATTGATGAGAATAATTACTATTAAGATTTATATCATGGATTGGATTTATCCAATTTTTTGCTCTATCAATTTTTATCAACGTTTCATATAGTATTGAGTGAAAAAATTATTTTTATTTTCCGTATTTTAGAAAGGATCATATATTTTTCATAAATATTTGGTCATTTCATCATTACAGATCAGATGAAAAGAATTGAATGCCAACCAAGAAATATCTGGACAACACCAATAGACAGGGAAAAAAAAGCTATAATACATATTCAAGCTGAAAATATAAGACATGACATTAGTTTAAGGGGCATACTTTGCAAACGCTTCTCGAGTTGGCGAATAAATTCAGGAGAGACTGTAGATGACAAAATAATAGAAGCACCGGATGGAAGAACTACATAAAAGTCAAAAAGTAAATTAAAAAAACAGAAAGTAGCGTTATTACTGTTTTGAGAATGGAAATTAACTGGAAATGATGTCCACCTGAAACAGCTCCCAAATCCCCATATAGAACACTCTCAGCTTGAGACTCATTTGTCACCATAATAACAAGCACATCAATATCTGTAGAACAAATTACGTTAAAAATCAAATTTACTGAAGAAAATAAGTATGCAGAGAAATGATAAAGAAATATGATGCATGAACATGGAAATAGCTACTTGTCCCTTCTAACTTCTACTCATGGTACAACAAAAAGTTCAGAACACGACACAATTACAAGGTTTTTTAACGAAGTTTTAGAAAACGACAGTATCCTTCACAAAAGGGTTTTCAACCAAAACTTGTGTAGAAAAATAAACTAGAAGAAGATCAGAGAAGTATAACTTAATATTCCTTAACAAGGAGTAGGAAAATACTAAACATTGCATTTCAATTCCTTTTCAATTGCATGTGCGCAAATAATCATCATGTTCATCAATTACATTTATAATTTAATCTAGATTTAATTGAAACTTCAAAGTCATTGTACTTTGCTGAAAACTAACTATCTGAAACAAAATAGAAAAATACTAAGCTCTATTTTCCATGGTAATCAACAACAATAAAAATAACTAGAATCACTAAATAATCAACTGGATGGTAACTTTGAGCTAAGTATTTGGCAAGTATTTTTACCTTTGCTAATTTCTGCTGGAGAGTTTCCAACCAAACCACCAGAATCAACGAATCGAGTTAATGTTGGTTTATACACCTGAATTCAAGCCAATTTTGAGAATGATTGATATCATAAATTTGTTGAAGATGTCAATTTACATAAAACATCATTTATTGTCCAACATCTTATAACTAGAAACGCTCAATAACCCATTACACACTCTAAATGCCTTTATATAAGTTTTTTGTAAACTGAGGTACAAAAACATGAGTTTCATGAATTTCTTCCAATGATAATAAGCTTTTAAATGGAAATTTCAAAACCAATAAAGATTCAGATTCACCACGAAAATATCAGTAAAAACTACCAAAAAAGAATAATTGGAATCTGCGGCCAAAAAGAAACAAAATCATTGACGAGTAACAAGCAATAACCATCCAAGCATTTGATACTAAAAAAACGCATTAAACCCAAAGCACTATAAAAAAAGTTAAATCCATTTTATAGATATTCTCATATGATGTCCGTTCAATCTTTATTCCCAACAAAATTAGTTCAGCTCCCAAGTATTGTGAAAATGAGTTGTGTTATTGAGTCTTCGCCAAACTGACAAGCTATTCTTAAATAAGAAGTTAGAATATCATATACTGACTTTGAGTTCATCTTCTATGCTAGGGAGGCAAGCAAGAAAGATTAGAATTGAGCAATTACATCAAAACCGTAAACACAGAAGTTTGATTTCACAAGATGAGTAGCCATCCCAAACCCCATCGCTCCAAGACCTATGAAACCAACTCGTTTGATTGTTTTTGATTTAGACATAATTTCAGTCGCCAGATTTTCAGGATTATAGATATCCTTCTTCACTGCATCTGAAATAGCCACTCCACTAACAGATTCCCAAACCTGGAAGATTGTAACATGAACAGATAAAAAGCAAAAACACCTCATGCTACAACTTTAACAAAAGTCATCAATAAGCTTAAATCTAATTTTAATCAGAGGATCACCTTAAGAACTAATCCCTTATTGTCACTTAGAAAATCAAGTGAGGAGCCTGGAAGAAGTCACAGAAAGTTAATAATAGAATATTGCAATAAGGTTGAGCATCCTAACAAGACCATATTAGTTTAACGTTTCATGACAAAGTTTACCAAAAGTAAGTTGCTGAAATGCAACAGCCAAGAGATGAAGAGGAAACGTAAGTGATTTGGCCTTATCCAAAACAGTCCCCTACAAAAGAGAGTTAAAATCAGTTCCGAGGATAGTACCATTGGCAAATATATGATAAAGGAAACTAAGACAGTAGGTTGACCAACAAAGATTGGATTAACGGTTTTTTATAAGGAAAAATAGTTTAACTGGCTAGTCCTTTCATTATCGTAACATTAATGTATATATATCTATCTATCTCTCACTCTCTGTAGATACATTGATAGTAAAAAATCTGTCTTGTATAGACTTTAAATTTAGAATATTTAGCTACTAATGATAGGAAGTTTTGAAACTGGTTTTGACTAATAAGCAACGTCATTAAAGAAATATAAAAGCTAAACAGTTATATAANCTATCTCAGTCTCTGTAGATACATTGATAGTAAAAAATCTGTCTTGTATAGACTTTAAATTTAGAATATTTAGCTACAATGATAGGAAGTTTTGAAACTGGTTTTGACTAATAAGCAACGTCATTAAAGAAATATAAAAGCTAACCAGTTAAGTAGTTATCAATGCCTGCAATATTCAATGATTTGAAACCAGAGATGAATACCCGAAAAAATTTCTAGGGTTCACATGCATATTTAACTGGATTGTAATGATATAATGAATGAATGAACACTTGAGCCCTTTCTCAAGGTACAGTTTTCAGAATATGCAGTGAATTTACTGAAAAATAAAAACCAGGAGATATTTGGAAGCTCATAAAAACATCTACATATTTATTTCAATGGATATCATGAAATCATGTGAGAAGGCCGAACAAATTTATCAATATCATTTTCAAGTCGGCATCGAGAACAACAAGAACCAAAAAAAACTATGAAAACCCACAAAAATGCCTTCATCATAGACCAGAGTATGCTACCAGCTTTGGAACATAAATGCTCGAAAAATGTCTAGAACAACAAGAGCAAAAAAACTATGAAAACCACAAAAATGCCTTTATCATAGGCCAGAGTAATGTTACCAGCTTTGGAACATAAGTGCTCAAAAAATGAGGTATAGAATCGCCTCTCAACATGTGGGGAACATGATTCTTGAAAACCCTGTAAGGATTAAACAATTCCAGAGAGCAAATAAAAAATTGTGTACGCAAATTCTAATGTCGGATAACTATAGTATGACAATCAAAAAGAAAAACAAGTGCAATGCTCAGAAGTCAACAGAAAGCTAAAGGTCCATAACTTTGTTCAGTAATTGATATTTATCAGCCAATTACAAACAAGACGAATAATATTATTCTCCTTTTTTAAACCCACTTTACCAGTAAAAGCATTAGAATCACGCTCTTGTTTGTTTCATGACACATGTTTTTCTCTTAATACCACATGGTGACGTGCAACACATCTATCCAACATTGAACCATCTTGATAGAGAGAATATTTTAACTTCAGTTTCTATATGTGCAAGGATTAATGTTCAAAGAATTCTGATGGACTTTTCTTTACTGGACATATTTTGCATCAAAATGTTGGTTTATGACAAAATAAAAAAGATCTTGAACAGTTTACAGCATAAGTCCTCTACATGGTTGTTTACACTGTTGTGCAATATTTTGCATGATATTGAAGAGTATCATATTAAGAATGAAAATAAATAGACTAATAATCAAGGAGTGATGTCTCACCATGAATTTCCTGCTGCATTAGAAATAATGTCATAAATGATCCATGGATGAATACCAGATTTTGCTGCTAGAGAAATTGCCTCCAGTGAAGCCACAAGATGAATTCCTTCGAGTAGGTCAATGACCAATTTGATTTTACTGCACCATCCAATAGAATGACAATCAACTAGCTGGCAAAATCACTTTACATAAAACATCCATCAATCATCAAACTCTACAAACAAACAATTCACTTAAAATGAAGAAATTCTGATGGTATGATTTGCCCGATCCCAATTAAAGCACACCTTCCAGCTCCAATGGTGCCCGGAAAGATGTACAGATTTTCACACATGGCTGTCACAATAATCCACCAAATGTCATAATACAATGTATGTCAATGCATATGAATAATAAGAAAACTAAAAATGGTTTTTACCAGACAGAAAAGGTTGCGCTTTTGCAATTGCATCAGCCCTACCAGACAAAGCAATCTACAAATAAAGTGCTCACAACGACATTTAATAAAAAGCGAGTTTATTTTTTGTTTGAAAAGGAAATATTGCGTTACAAGAGAAACAGTACCAAGAGTTTGCCATTAAAAACTTCGGATACTGTCTTAAACACATGAGCATCGACAACAAATATATTCTCAAAATCACCTGCAAAATAAAGGCAGCTGACTTGGCATAGATATTGAAGAGAGTGATTCTACTCAAACATTAAGAACAAAAAAGATATTTTTGCAGAAAATTTTTAGTTAGGCAAGCCCGCCAAGACTTTGCAACAATTACCAGCAAAGAGGTCTGCTGGATTTTCTGGTGATGAATCGGAATAGCACAGAACGACAACCACATTCTTCGGCAACACTGTCAATGCAATGATATAAAGTTACTGCATACAATAGTAGCCACTACAAAGATGTAATGCAATGAAGTTTTTTACAAATATTGTCCTTACCAGAAGATATATCTTTAACTTGGTTTGCAAATTTTATTAGAACAACCAACACGGCTACATCTGCACCATCGGAAACATATGATGGAACATAGCTTGAGAGGAAGTGTGCAATTTAAGAGAGATGTATCAATTTGAAGATGTAATATGCACTTAATTTCCAGAAAGATAGTGATAGCTATGGAAAAAAAGAGGACCATAAACCTTAAAGAGTATTAAATTTTGCGTGGCTTTTCTAAACTTACAGAGTGAGACACGAAAAAATTGTGGAAAATACTTCATAAATTCAAAATAAAAAGAAACACGAATTTATAGCATAATATTGTAAATGCAATTTTAAAACTCAGATATTGAGGGACAAAAAAGTTAAACCTTCTATATTTAGTGGCATCATACACTCTAAAATTAAGTTTATTTTTTAGAGCAGACTATACCATTCCAAAAATCTCCAACGCTCAAGGATTCATTTCTAAAGTTTCTGGCAACAACAACACTATACTTCGGTAGCATGCTTAACAGAATATTTAGAATCAGAAGAATGAAAACAGATAAAACAGTCCTAAAATGTCTGACATTTGCATTATACTAAGTCGTATTTCGATTTCTCTGGTGTAAAATGAAAATTTAAGTTTACAAAAAAAAAAAAAAATCATAAGCAGAAGTAAGACTAGAGGATCTCCAAAGAAATGAAAATTTAGACAAACAGAGAATTATTGCCCCCTTGTTCTACCTTTTCCAGTTTCCACAGGACTGGCACATCTAATTCCTCCTAGCTCCAAAAAGCCGTCTATCAAAGTTTGATCTACCTGCATTCATAACATAAGGTATTATTGCCAAACAGTAATCGTATTAGAAATGACGTTTTTATATATCCACACTGGTCCGGCCACGAAGTTAACGATCATGTAATAACCTAACACGCGAACTCAAAGGTAGCAGTGACAAGATCTAGCTGAATTAAAACATAGAAACTTGATTTTTTTAGTATATAAGAGTCATTGACCGAAGCAGAAAAGGAAGGAGGAGAAGGACAAATCATCAACCTCGTAAGCTCGAACGTTGTATCCAGAGCGAAGCAGAGAAGCAGCTAACTCTAGAGACAAGTGATCCAGACCCAAAAACCCGATAGACGCCATGGAAGCAACAGAGAGCCGAACTTCCTGAAGCTCCGAAGCTTTTACAAATGAGTTATTCTCGACGTCAAAAGCATCAAACCAGGAAAAATAAGGATCAAGTCGAGAAGCGAAGAAATTGGTCTTCTATTCTTAAATGTAAGGCAATTACAATTTACACCTTAGAGCTATTTCAATAACAAATTTCTCAAAACTATTTTTAGTTTTTTAATAATTTAATGACGTTAATATTATAAATTTTACAACGCATCAAATTATAATTAATGTAATTATCAATTCAATTTTTTAATAAAGATGAATTCTGACTTGTTAAGTTATGATGAACCGAATTACAATATAGTTGAGGTATTAAAATTGAAATAATTATTTATAATATTTGTTGCACCGATACATATTATAATGTTTGCTAAAAAAATATGTTAAGAGGATAAATACAATATTATCCTTCTGTTAGTTAGAGAACTCAGACCATAACAATGAGATGTATAATTACACATCAGTTCAGTTTATATATTAAAATTTGTCTCATATATAAATAGAATTTTTCTTTTTATCCAATACAATATATTTAGCTATAAATTCAATAATAAATTTATAAGTACTATGTACCGATAGAACAAGAGCATTAGAGGTCACAAGAAAATTATTAATAAAATAATCAAATTAAATTAAGCACGTGAATATAGTACTCAATTTAAGTGCACGCATTTAATTATTTATACAAATTAAGTGATCAAAATGATTAAATATA
Source organism: Begonia fuchsioides (assembly GCA_003255005.1). Lineage (NCBI taxonomy): Eukaryota > Viridiplantae > Streptophyta > Magnoliopsida > Cucurbitales > Begoniaceae > Begonia > Begonia fuchsioides. The sequence continues at coordinate 91,730 of QAOC01046971.1, forward strand.
GATTAGTTCACGTGGAATCTCCCTTGCTTTATGCTTAATCGAGGTGGACTAGACTAAAACGTAATTTCATTTCTAAATAATGGTCAATCATTTGTTGAATTGTCGTATTCATGGGGGTAAAAGGGGGAATTACTTCGGTTGATGAGAGAGGCATGGGGTCATTCTGAGTCATCCGACGTCGTTTCCACGTCATCTCCACGTTCATTGTCCACTCCACGTTTCATCAAAATGTTTAAAATAAAATAAATGATCCCATCCTAGCTGGATTTTTATTATATTTTTACTCAGTTTAATTCAAAGTTTATTGGATCTGAACGGTGCTTAGGAGCACACGTGGCATTTTTCCTTGTGAAAGCCACCCAGTGGAATGAAAAAGGTGGATCGGACGGTCAAGAGGCTTTGGGTTAAAAAATCATTTTTTGTATTTAGGTCTGTTTAATTTTTTATAAATGAGTTTGGGTTGGGTTCTAAATTTTTTGGCCAACTAAAAAAATTAATTCAACCTGATAAGTAATATTATATTAAGACATAAAAATATAATCTATAATTAAAAATAGTTTTTATTTATTTTTTAAAATATTGAATTAAAAATGGTAGAAAATTTAAATTAAAATGCATATTATTGTAAAATTAAAATATTATTGATGACATTAAATTGAAAAAATCTTTCGCGTTTGGATCGGTTTAGAAAACTAATTATGAATTTCGAGTCGGATCATAAAATTGATTCGAAAATCCCAAACTAAAAACCAAATATGTTTGTTTCGGTTAGTTAAAAGATCAACCAATGTCCACCCTCACTTAAAACCAGTGAATTGTCGAAAGCTCTCTTGAAACCCCCATCTTGCCAACCAAATTGTATATTCTCTATGGAATCAGACCGAACTGGCTCTTATTGCTACCAATCATCACTCGGCTCGGTCATTGACGAGCCCACGAACCCACTCATCCATCTATCTGCATGCAATTGAAGTAAAAAAACCGTCCGGTTCAATTAATCAAACCACAAATTTCATTGGTTCTTCCATAAAACCCCTCCAATCGTCACGTAAGAATTAACGGCTCATTTTCACCCATTCTCTCTCTCTCTCACACACACATGATTGAAGAAAGTGGAAGAGTTTAAAATGGGATCGGCCGAGAGCCTTGTAGTATTAAATTCCTTTCAAACTCCTCTTTTTTAGTTCCTATGGACGGTAAACCGCTGTGATTTGTTAAATTTACATACATAACTTTGTGTTTTGCCTTTTCTCCGAAAACTCGAGTCACAACTTTATAATAGTACAAAATTGTTCGGTTTAAATCAAAATTCCTTTGATATTCTTCTTGAGTTTTACTTTAAAAGACGTTATACTAGTTGAAAATAAAAAGTTAAATACAGATAATGTCTAGGTTTTATTATCATACATTTTATTGTAACGCTGCCATGTTAAATGGTGATTGATATAATAAATATAATAAATAATTATTTTAATTATAATATATTAAATATATTTTAATTAGATGAATGTGTACAATAAAAATATATGCTAAGAATTTAAATCTAATATTAATTTATAAATATATACACAAGGGCCATCGTTCTGAAACTTCTTGGTATCAACCAAATTTCTCTTATCTGTTCCTAGTTTTTTCACACAGCGATTATATCTTTCCTGTTTTCGATAATCGCGTCCAACCACGCGATTATTAAACGAAAAAAGTGAAAAATGAGAGGGATAGAAGTAATGGACATGGAGTTGATAAAGATGGCGAAGTGGAAATGTAGACCAGAGAAAACGAAAACGAAACAGAAACCACAGATTGAACTTTCTCACCATATCCACAGAAAGAGGTTAGCGGGGGACGAAAATCTCGCAGAGGGGCCCCCATGGGAGGCTCAAGAGGTGCAGCAATGGTGGTTTCTGTCAGCCTGGGCGGTGACTTTTTGCTCCGCCATGGCCCTTTGTGGCCACTGATTTCTCTCTTTTTTTACTCTTTCTTCTTCAATTTTCTCTAAAAGTTTTGATGTTACTTTTGAGTTTTGAGCAGCCTGGCAATCTCTCTCTCTCAATCTCTCTCGCACCATCTTCTTAGCTCTCTCTCTCTCTCTATAAATACTGAGTTCACGGAGAAGCCGAGAGAGAGAGAGAGAGAGAAATAAAGGTGTAGAAGGCTTGCATGAATGGCAGGGAGTTCAATGCAGCCAAGGATGATTTGCCGGAGAGGAACCACCGGTGGGTTTTCCGGCGAGTCGTTCTTGGCTACACAGACCTCTTCTTCCTCAAAACCCTGAAAATGGAAATGACGAAGCACAACGCAGAACGCCATTAGTGCCCCAGAAGATGAAGCTTGCCGTTGAAAATGGAGCATCGAGGTAAGAAAAAAAACCAAAATTTTCCACGTACTAATCAAACTATTTCAAAGTAAGATCATAATTTCTGGGTTCTTTTTTCAATCTCGTTGATCGTGTTCCTCTAGTTTAGTGTTCTTGAGAAGAGAGATATGGCCCACAAAAGAGATTTCCAAAGGAAGACGTTAAATGGTTTCTAAAACTTTGCAGACAAATGGAAAGGTGATGGAGCTAAGTTGTCGTGGGCTGTCGATCAAAAGTTACACCAAAGAACACAAAGATTTGCCTAAAAAGACCCATTTGTCTAGTGATCAAGTTCCCCATTTGGAAACTTAAAATGTTGCTCAAATTTTGTCGGTATAATTCGTTCCACCTATGAAAAGGAATCCTAAGATCGATAAAGAGATAACTCAAGAGAATATGATCGTACGTACTTTGAAAAAACTCTCATCTAATACGATTTTGGAGTTGCCGTGACACAGTGCATATAATAAACATCTATTTAACGTGCATATGATAATTTAATCGTCATGTCGCCGTGATGGTATGATTGTTATCCGTATAATGGGTTTTAACATTGTAGTATGGTTATTGAATAAAAAATACTAAAAATCCATGAGATCCAATTCGCTATATATGGATGTTCAAGTTGGTATTTCCATCATGTTCTACTGCAATATACAATATTGTAGTAGAAAAAAGTACGATGACAATAAGATCGGATCGACTCACAAACCCAGCCCAAACATATTATTTGAATCAGATCGGATAAGTTTTTAATTTGAATCCAAACTGAACCCAACCTGAAATTCTAGGTCGGATTTGGATTTGATGAAATGTATGATCAGATTGACTTCGAATCAAATTTGTGAAAAAATAATTGGATTTTTGTTAGTTTAGGTTGATAACTAATGGGTATGAATTTTATGAAATCGAATGTAAACCTGAACCGAAACAAAATTTGAAATTTTTTATCGAATTTAGATATGATCGAGTTCAGATCTAATTTTATAAAATCTGACATATAAGATTGAATCTATTTTCTATCAAAACTCAGACAAAAACTCACACAAAAAGGTTGTATTAATACAAGAAAAGTGGAGGTGGGTGAAATATTAAAGAGAGTTATTTCCAAATTGGCAAAGATCGGGGGAGATTAATATGCCATAAATAGTTAGTTCTAAATTTAATTAAAGTAACAATGTTACAGCTGAATTCCATGAGTTGATGTGATACCCAACATGTTTAAAGGGACAATTGTCGGCGCTTAGATCTAGTGGACAAAATTTACTTTAAACAATTTATGGAAAATTAAATATTTTAATATATTTAATTAAAAAAACTATTTGTTTTGTGTTTGTTTTAGTATTTTAATGAACTCGTAACCTATGAAGCAATGTTTGGATGTAATTGTCTAATTTTTCAAGACTTGGATAAAATTTGATTTATGGGTTCAATTTGAATTCCAAATCACTAGAATTATGGATAAGAACTCAAATTGATTTATGTCTGACCCAACCTACAACGTTTGAATATGGATAGATTGGTTAAAGAATTTATTTTGCATGTTTGAGTCGGTTTTAATTATTGATAAACGAGTTTGAGTCATGTTTTGAATTTTTTGTTCATTCGATAATTAATTTAAATTAAAACATAAAAATATAATATATAATAAAAAAATAGTTTTATTTATTTTTTCAATGTTTTTGAACAAATATATTAGAAGTTATAGTTTATATATATTTTCTAAAATTTTAAATTGAAAACAATAGAAAATTTGAATTAAAATTCACATTCTTTTAACAATTTAAATTAAATATTATTACTTAAAACAAATGAAAAAAATTGCAACTGGGTCAAACCAAACCGAAAAATTTCAAGTCAGGTTAGAAAATCAAATTAGGGTTTTGGGTGACATTTTGATTCCAAATCCTAAACCAAAAATCAAATTAGTCGATTTCAATCAATTTAAAAATTGACCCATGTCAATTCTTAACGAGAATTGTGGACGCCTATTTCAAAGGTGAAACTAGACTGGACCAGAACCGACCCACTCTAAAAGATCACCTAATAAACTTAGCATAAAAATCTGATTTTTATAATCTAAACAAGAGATAAAAGGGGGCCTTGTTTGAGATAGTGAAGAAGTAATAATGGTCAAATGGATGGCTCTAGTTCAAGTGGAGCTTCTTTTTCGAAGCAACTCTCTTCGTGCCCTTCCCCCCAACCCTACTTTACATTTCTTCTCATTGTATTCAAAAGGCGAAATCTCTCGCCCCTAGAGCTCCCACACCCTGACATGACAGCGCAGACGTCGAACCTAGACTCTTGTACCTAATCTACTATCTCTGAGCCAACTGAGCTATGCTCGTGCGAGCCTATATTTCTTCTCATTTCTCTCTTGATTCTAGCTCCATTCTAGGGCCTTGTGCCATTTGACTGCACTCACATGCATGTTTCTGGTTACCAACTCTACCATCTCTAAACCGACTGAGCTATGCCCGTGCGAGCTTAGCCACATGCATGTTTCTTTGGCCTGCTAACTGCTTCTCGAACACTCCAACTCCGCGACTCGTCTTATTTTCCTCCTCAATTTCTTGAATTTGTATTATGAATTTAACTAATGTCGGGATTTAACGATGCACGAGATTGTTCGTTTTTCCGATCTCTCGGTTTTTTATGATTAATGAATAAACACATTGTACACGATCAATTTTATCGATAAACTCAAATAATATCGTGCACCCGTCATGTTGGATACAATATGATACGAGGCTTTTTATTTTTCATGTAACGTGACATTATAAAACTTTTCAAATGTTATTTTCAACGGTTGTCGTGATAACATTCGTCCAATAAATTTTAATTAATTTATTTATCGATAAAAAACTATATCAAAACATGGTTAAACAATGAATTAATTTTTTTAAAATTAAAAAAAAAAATTGAGCATGTGAGGCGTGACAATATCATTAAATTAATTCTTTTTTTAACAATCAAGACATGATAATGTATTAAATCCTAAGTTGCATGCAGTGTTATTAACGTGGACATTTTTATAATTTTTATATTTTTTATACAATTAATCAAGATTTGAACGAGTCGTGACCACCGGCAATGACCTATTTATCGAGGCTAATTTAAAATAATTAATGACCAGATAATTATTAAAATAAATAATAATTGAGATAGAAATAAACGAATAATATAGACATGCTTACCTCGTTTATATTAATATATAAAAATAAATAGACTTCAAATATTCCTACTAATCCTTTCTTAAATCCTGGTCAACTTGTTGACTCGTATTTATTTATTTATTTTCATGATACAACTAAGAAGGCTAAAATTTGGAGCATTGCAAAAGCAAAAGATGTGTCTCGGTTTGGTTCGATTTAGTCCTAAGTTTTGAGAATAAAAAAGAAATCAACTTTTTTCTTCGATGTTCATGTCAATTTCGAATGTTTTTCTTTGGTTCGAAAACAAAATCGACGACTGCGACGTTTTTTTCAACAAATTTGAATGAACGAATAAAACCGAACCAAATTGGTAACCTTGGAAAGATGAACGTTTACCTATAAAAACCGATGAATCCTCCTCGTCTTCAAACCATAGAATTAAGAAATTGTTCCTCCAATTTGGACTGGTTTTCGTCGGAGGTGGATTTCAGGTTTCTTCGTCCTTCCATTTTGTTTTTATGCAGAGTAATCTTCTTGTGTGTGTGTGTGTGTGTGTATATGCATGGAGGAATTTATTAGAAGAAATTTAAGAATGGATAGTTGATATTGAAAACGAAATCTCTGCAGTTCTTGCACTATGATTTGCAATTTCTTACGAAATTTAATCCGGCTATTGTCAACCAAACCGTGTTTGGGAATTATAAATATATTCAGCTCGTCTAACGTGATTTCAATGGTGTCATTCTGCTCTCCAGGTTCATTTCCCTGTTCGAAGTTTCCTAGTTTTCTCAAGAAAATGTTTGAAAATCTTTCTGGGTCGTGGTCGTTTTTGGTCCTCATCTTCATACTCATTGTCTTCATCGGATACTTGGCGAGGAAACTGAAAAACTCAGCCGGAGAAATCTCCCGATTGCCTCCGGGAAGAAAAGGGTGGCCGATCATCGGAGATAGCTTGAACTGGTACAACGCCATTTCAGGTTCTCACCCTCCTCAGTTCGCTGAAGAACAGGTTAAAAGGTAGAGAGAGAAAACAATTCCATGGATTCTTGGGTTGAAAACTAAAATCATTTTCTGGGTTTTCAAAACAGATTTGGGAAAATCTTCTCGAGCAATCTGCTCGGTAAAGTTGCAGTGGTATCAGCGGACCCCATGTTTAACCGTTTTGTGATGCAAAACGAAGGGAGGTTGTTCAAATCGAGCTACCCAAAATCGTTCAGAGATTTGATGGGCAAAAATGGCGTGATTACAGTGCAAGGAGAGCAGCAGAGGAAGCTTCACTCCATGGCTTCGAGCGCCATGAGACTGGATAAGCTCAAGTTCCATTTTCTTGAGGATATTCAGAGAGTTATGGCTCAGACGCTCGGAGGTTTACACGATGATGAAGACATATGTTTGCAAGATGTTTGTGGAAAGGCAGGAACTAACTGTTCTTCCAGTTCTTCATATTTTTCGATCAATTGAGGTTTTCTTGTCTGAAATATTTGTAATTTGGTTTTAGGTGGCCATTAATCTGATGGTTAATCAGCTTTTCGGAGTTTCTAATGAAGCAGAGGTGAGTGAATTGGCTCAGTTGCTCTCAGACTTCGCCGATGGCTGTTTATCTCTTCCGATCAACTTTCCTGGTTCAGCTTATTATACTGCCATGAAGGTATCATCATCTTTCCTCATTCTCTCTCAATTCTCTCTCGTTTTATTATCCCTCTTTGAAAATAAAATATATATTTTCATTATTAATGTCATATTTTAAGCGGCTGGACGATATTTAAAATTAATTTTTAAATTTATATCAGATTTTATTCTATTTTAAATTAAAATTTATCTAATTTTGAATCTTTTTTCACACAGTTTAGTTTCGACTTCAATGCTTTTAAAAACTAAGACTAGAACAGGAGCACGGCGGTCCCAATCCGGCCATGATCCCAGTCTTGTTAGACTTTCAATTTCAATTTCGAGGTGCACCGTCATGATATAGTTTATCACCTCTTACATCACTAAGCCATCTTGCTGGACAAAATCCTGCACCAGCAAAAAAAATCTTGGGCTAGATAGTCTGTGGGTCTCCTCAATAATTTCATCATTCAAACATTGTATCTCTTTCTTGTTATAACAGAGAAATCATATAACCAAGTGGTCTTAGAAATTGAAATCTACAGGGTTCTTTGGTCGAGAGACTTGATTCACGACAGTCTATAAAAAAATTACTATTTTTTTAATTCTCCTTGTCGAGTTCTTGAGACGGCCAACATAATATTGTCTTATTTGGTCCAGAGCTTGCACAACTTTATTAGCAGATAAGGACGAGAAACTCATTTAAAATCATTTGAATTCTCTATCTTTAGGCGAAGTGAGACTGTACACCTCATCACCCTTTGCCAGCACGGGTTGTCCGAGAGCCAATACACTTTTCTCCTATCTCTGTCTATGTGCTTTCTTTGTATGCTCATAATTCATGCAAGTTTTCACGGTGATATCTCTCGATACTTAAGATCATCTAGTGAAATTCTTGATATTTATTTTTGCTATTATTTATCTTACTTCTACCCGTTATATTTCAACGAAGTAAGAAACTCACGAGGTGATAGAAAGTGGTGGAATTTGCAGGCAAGGGAGGAAATAATAGGGAAGATAAACAAGAGAGTGGAGAAGCAAAGAAAAGAAGGGTCAAAAGGAGGTAATGGAGGGGTCGTTGGAAGAGTGTTGGAGGAAGAAAGCCTGGGAGATGATGTAATTGCAGACTACATCATCGACCTTCTATTTGCAGGCAATGAAACCACAGCCAAGACCATGCTTTTTGCTGCCTATTTTCTCACCCAAAATCCCAAAGCCATGGACCAAATTCTAGTACGTCTTGATTTAGGGTTCTTAAACTGGCCGAAATCGAAGATTTGAGTGTTGTTCTTTGATGATTTTTACAGGAAGAACATGATAGAATTAGAGCTTTCTCTGAGGGAGAAGAGATGCTGACTTGGCAGGACTATAAAGCAATGTCATTCACTCAATGCGTAAGTCTATGTCCTGCCTCGACTCGGGTTGGATCCCGGCTCGGGAATTCGATTCAAATGTTGCGGTTTGATCAAACTGACTTGTTAAAATAGGTTATTGATGAAACTCTGAGGCTCGGGGGCGTTGCGATATGGCTAATGAGAGAGGCCACAGAAGATGTAGAATACAAAGGTATACTCGTATTTATACGAATCAAAAGATCGAATCATTCGTTTTCACGAGTAATTATACACGAATCGTGAAAAATTTCGTATTTTGACGGCTTTATTTTTGTTCAGATTACTTGATTCCAAAAGGGTGCTTTGTGGTTCCATTTCTGTCAGCTGTTCACTTGGATGAGAATTTGTACGAAGGAGCTACCATTTTCGACCCTTGGAGATGGATGGACCCTCAAAATCAGGTTTTTTTCATATTGATCGAACCTCGGACGATGCAATATCGTCTAAACGAGCATTTCTTTACAAAAAAAATCATTAAATTTGTCATGCACGTTATTAAACTTATCGAGCACGGGGGATATTTGATACTACAGGGGAAGAGAAATTGGAGAAATAGCCCATTTTTTGCTCCTTTTGGTGGAGGTTCAAGGTTTTGTCCAGGGGCTGATTTGGCTCGCCTTCACATTTCTCTCTTTCTGCATTCCTTTCTCACCTCTTTCAGGTCACTCTTTCTCTCTCTACTCTCTACTATTTTTCTCGGCTAACAAAACCGAGCTATAATCTAGATTCATCCGACCAAGTTCTAGTTCCTCAAATATGTTTCAAAGAACAAAAAGAATCGACGATGAATATCTAATGCATCATGCATGTCTAGTGAGAATCTTAATTTCGATCGAAAGATTGGTTACTTCGGACGTAGATTTGGTTTTTCGTAAATTTTAATGTTGGAGGTAACATAACACGGTTTACTGATGTTGAATTGGATGTTTAAACAGGTGGACTCAAATAAAAGAAGATAGGATGTCTTTCTTTCCCTCGGCTCACTTGGTGAACGGCTTTCAAATTCGATTAACCAGACGACACGCCTAGACTTCTCAAGAAATATCGCTTCATGTAGCTTTTAGAATCAGCTTTTCAATGACAACCCAAATTTTAGCTGGAAAAAATCAGATTTTGAGGATTGAGCATTGAAAATGTTACCTTTTTCACAACAGATCGATAATTCCATCTGCAAATGACTTCAAATTTGCCCAAAGAGTCGTTGATTTCACTTTCAGTTCATCAGAAATCAGCTGATTGTCCTTAATTTCATAAAATTTCAAATATATAGATAGGATCAGATCCACTGTTTCATGAAAATAAACTTTTTTCTGAGAAAAATTGAAACCCCGAATTGCCTATAATACATGTTCTACCCACCTTTCTCTCCATTTCCAATCAGTGAATCACAGGCTTGAGGGGATGAGCTCTCAGTTTAGATAAGTCAAGACTAGAATCAAGCTCTTCATCAAGCTCTCCAACAACACTTCTGCACGAGTTAATCAATTATTCGGATTAAATCGAAGAACGCAGAAAAAAGAGCACATGAAATGTTTTAAATGCTTACAAAATGGGAAAAAAGTAAGCTAAATTAAGTAAAATTTTACATGTTGTCACCCCTTATTATGTACAGGCCCAACACTAGTTGCTGAACACCTTCCTGAAAACAAGAACATCAATCAAATTACTCAAACGAAAGTTAAGATTATGACAAAATTACACAAAGGGTAGACTTGATTAGATGGACCCAAAGACTCATAGGAAAAGTTATAAACTTGGTCGCTGGAAAAACAAAACTTTTGAGCATTAAGCTTAATCGAGAAAAAAGAAAAGAAGACCTTGGTAGAGTACACTCTTTCATGGGATTCATCAAGGATGATATTTGTAGCTTGGTCAAACCCTTTCAAAATACCCTGAAAGAGAGGCTATTTTATGACAAAAACATCATTTTATACGTGATTACTGATTTAGTCAACGATTAAACAACATACCACTATATTTCGTCCATCGTTTGTAATGACGGAAATTGTTTCTGCATATTAAAGGAGAAGATTTACCAGGAAATATTACAAGCTCATTCTATGGTATCATAATAAGGTTTATCTCTAATGGTAATTGACATATCTTATCGCTTAGAAATGAAAGCAACTCATATTAATGAGACCAACTCACGATCGACAAGAGACTCCAGTCCAGGACCACTTGCCATTTTAGGATCCCGAGTATGAGAACCAAGAATCCTTATGCAATGTCAAGTACAAAAAAAATCTGCAAAAGAAAACAGAAAAAAAAACATTAAAGACTGCATACAGTGGAAGATAAGATTAACAATGTAAGATAATTGTAATAAGTTTTTAAGATCTGTAATCCTATCAACTTGTGATCAAAACAACAAACACAAAATCAAACATTGAGCGAATAATCTGAATGTAGCCGAGCAAGGACATCCAAACAATATCGCACAAAGCAATCTAAAGAAATGATCCGCCCACACATTCTCATACATGGGCGTTCTTTTCTTGGTGTTTTTCACTTCAAATCAGAAAAAAATAACAGTATCATTCCAGCGAACGTTTTCATGAATACGTTTACTCTGCGTTCAGGTGGATAGCAAAAAAGAATTAAGCAACACGATCTAGCTTCTAAGAAAAGTAGAACTTTCTAAAGAATAAAAGGAAACCGGAAGAAGAAATATTCGGTACCTAATCATTTCTAGAAAGCTAGATAAATAGAAGGTGACATGACGAGCTCTCTGAGCCATAGTTCAAAAATAAGCTAAATAATAGCAGCGCCATTAAAATACACAAACATGCAACTCGACTAAGCAGTCAGTGTTCTCTTCGCAACGAATCCAATACCGAAAAAAAAGGCGACAATTGTAGATTCACTGTAGCAGATCAAGCATAAAATTCGACGAACGAAAGTACAATAAAAGAAAAGGCAAGGAAAGACAAAAATCAGTAACCTGTGAGCTCGAGCTGTAATAATGGACACCAAACAAAAACCAGAGAGAGAGAGGCGAAAGAGGCAGCAATGGTGGAGAAAGGAGGAGGATAGGGCTCCTGCGATGGCCAGATGAAACAACGAAACGGCGACGTTTGAACTCTTAAAAGGGGTCGGGGCGTTTAGCTTTGGCCCAAAAGGCAAAAGCTTCAACTTTTGCTTAATGATTATCATTGGCAAGTATAATTAAATTCTATTTTATTAATAATTTAATTTTTTATAAGATAATATAATGTTATTTTTGATATATCTACTAGGGCTGGGACCCGCGGGTACGGATCGGTTTTTGCCCTAGAAAATAACCGACCCGGTGGGTACGGTTATCTACTTAAAANAATCAGTTATTAAACATTTTGTCAACTACAATAAAAACCAAACCCGGTTCAAATGGAGTCTAATTCTTGTCTCTGCACTTGGAGACACACATTCATGGAAGGGTGGCGCAGGTTAACATTATCCTGTTCCATTAATGGATTAAACTTGCAGACAAGAGAAAGAAGAGATAGGGATGGGTTTCTCAGAAGAACGAAGCTTACGCATAACCCTACGTGTATTCCTTTCAACGCCCCCTCAGCCCAGCTGTCTCCTCTTTCTTTGTCGTCATTGTGCTTCTGCGCCTCCACTTCTGCTCCATGCAATCGCCGTTGCAGGCTCTGATCATATCGTCCCTCTGCAACTAAAGCAATATAATCGATTTAGGGCTTTTCTTTCGCAAGAACTGAAGGTGAGCGGCCATGAGACCTCGAAGATACGAGCTCGGCAGGGCCGAGGAGGCGACTCATCCTGACTCCATGAGAGCCACCTTGGCGGAGTTTCTCTCCACCCTTATCTTCGTCTTCGCCGGAGAAGGCTCAATCCTTGCTCTCTGTAAGATTTATTCTCGTTTTCGTTACTGCTTTCTGTCGTTGAGTTTCACGGCGCCTTTTGGTTTTTGGGTCTGGTTTGGCAGCGAAAATTTACAAAGAAAGTGGGATAACGGCGGCGGATATGGCGGTGGTGGCGGTGGCGCACGGCTTCTCGCTGTTTGCGGCCATGGCGGCGGCTATTAACATTTCCGGTGGGCATGTAAATCCGGCGGTGACTATGGGGGCTCTTCTCGGCGGGAGAATATCTCTGGTTCGAGCTGTTTTCTACTGGGTGGCTCAGCTCTTGGCCGCCGTCGTTGCCTCTCTCTTGTTAAGACTAGTTACCGCCGGAAAGGTGGAACGACGTCGTATTTCCCGATCAACTATTTTGGAAAATTGCTTCATAAATTATGAAAAAAACATGTTTTTTTTGTTGCAGAGACCAGAAGGATTCTATGTTGCATCTGGAATTGGGGTATGGAATGGATTGATATTTGAAATAGTGATGACATTCGGGTTGGTTTACGTTTTCTACGCCACCATGGTCGACCCGAAGAGAGGAGGGCTCGGGCTGATGGGACCGCTGGCGGTCGGGTTGATTCTCGGTGCCAATATGTTAGCCGGCGGTCCCTACGATGGGGCATGCATGAACCCGGCTCGAGCGTTTGGGCCGGCTCTGGTCGGATGGAGATGGAGGAACCATTGGATCTACTGGGTCGGGCCACTTTTGGGCGGCGGGTTAGCCGGGGTGGTCTACGAGTTCATGGTGATTCCGGGGATCGATCAGCCGGCGGCTCGACACATCCACGAGCCGTTAGCTCCCGAAGATTACTAGCCATTTGGGTCGGTTTGAAGCTTCTAATGTTTTTCCTCTTTCCAAAATGTGTTAGATTTGGCTCTCTTGACGTTTGCTTTTAGGTGCACTTGTAAATAAGATGCTGGCAATAAAATGCACGTTCCATTTAATCTTTCTATTTCGTGATTTTTTAAAATGTGTATAAATTATTATAAGCCTTATAGTTTGAAATAACGTAGCATCATACTTTGAAGGTTGAATCTAAAAAATTAAAAGAATAGAGAAGATGGCCATCCAAGAGAATCTCAATCACGTCGAAAACTACAATTTGATTCTACACCATTGAAGAAGCTTTTATCAGATCTCACGACAAATAACTTAGAAACTCCAAAAACAACCTTAAAATTAACATCTTAAAAAGGGTTTCTTTCACTCGTGATCTAAGAACCGGGGGAATAGGTTGTGAAGAAATTGAAGTCATGATGATGAACACCAAGCTGTTTTAGCCATGAATCTGCAGCACTGTGAAGAACACAAGTCTTCTCTCGATCCCCCGACCCCGGCTTTATCCAAACATCTTCTTGCAGTTTATGGCTCACTAACCCGAACGATGGCAGCACAATTCCCCCTTTCTTCTCTTCTTCGTCCTCTCGTGTAGAGTCTTCTTCGCTATCTGTGTAATCGTCCCAAAACATCGTTTAAGAGAATGAAATTCGCTTAATTCTCGTGTCTTGTAACGATCGGTTGGTGAAATCGTGTACCTTGGAAAGAAGATGAAAGTGTATGATATGTTAGGAAGCATGTCGAAAAGTCCTTTTCGTTCTTCTGTCTTGGAATGTGATAAATTGGGTACCTAATAAAAAAAAACAAGTAAATGAACAAAGAATAAACTAGTAAAATAAAAATATTCGATCAAACTTTCATGATCGATAATCGACACTCAATAAAACATGCATACCAAGAAACGGACATCCAACTAGCCGGGGAAAGATCAACGCTTCTGAGCGTCATCAACAACGGATAAACACGAGATAATTCAGTAATCTGAAAAGCAAAACAAATCACAATTGATTTCATAAATCATATCATTATCAAGAACATGAAAAAAGATCTAACCAAAATAAAGTTTACCTTAACAGATAAAGGCATCCTCCAATAAGGAGAAGACTGTTCAAAGTACTGCAGATAGAGGTAACCAAGCTGGCCAAGCTTATTCTTCGATGCCCACGAACCCTCTTGTTCGGCAATCGAGTCTTCCGAAACCGCGTCCCATGTTCGGCTCGAGTTGTTGCTGAGGGACCTCGACAAATTCTCGCTACCAGTATCGTCGCTCCAAGAATCACATTCGTAGTCATCAATGTCGATATCTTCTTTTCGATCCCTGCCATGTAAAAAGTGTTGAAAAATCGAACAACAAAAAAAAGATAACATGTAGGACACAAGATTTACGTGAAAAAACCTTTATACCACAGGCAGAAGAACGAATATGCTACGCAGATCGAAATACAACTACGAGTTTTACGACTAGAGCTTATATCAATTTATAGAGAAAAAGTCTCAATGAAATTATTAACGTGGGCTTACCAATCTGGCCCAAAAAGAAGAACCCGGAGAAAAGGAAAATCAACCATAGTTTTCAACCATAAATTTACAAATCTAGTCTTGAAAATCGATCAATTACCTTGACGTGGCAATAGATTTTGTAGTGTAGATTTGAATAGCAGATAGATAAGGGACAAAATACTGCACAATTTTATGACCACTGTTCAAATGGAGAGGTATGCCAATGCCATAAGCACTCCATTCTTGATAACAATCCCATAATTCTGCTAATGTGAAGTACTCAAGAGAGTCTTTATCAAGAGAGTGCCACTCATTATTTATATCCTGAAGATTGCACTGCAAATATGATTAGCTGATCAGAAAATCACCCTAAGATTTCATCAAAATTATCATTGAGATGGATTTGGACCAGTTTCGGTTAGAATTGGTTCACTGGTCAAACCAAACCGACCCGACTCAAAAAGTTATATGCTTGGTTTGGTTTGGTTAGAAACTTTCAGAAATCGATGTTGGAACTAAATCAAATGGTGCCCATTTTCTAGGTAGACAAAAATAGTGAAAAAATTGAACCAAATCGACCAAAATAACTCATACCAAGTCTTAGACCAAAAAACAAGAGTGAAAACCCAACCGAACCGAATCAGACCAAGCACAAAAAAAAACCTTATTGATTTCCAAAAAAAAAAGGAAAAATCACACGTGTTCTTTTTTATCAAACCAAACTTTTATATACATTTTTATAATATTGTGAAAACAAAAACAACCCAAATATGGTGATGTTGATCCGAGTCTGTGTGCTAGGAAAAGTTGCAACAACTTTTGACTTTTGTGGACTCTAACAATCATGCAAAGCACGACAAAAATGAGCAAAAACCTCAAAAAACATGAGAAATGAATTTATCAATTACTTCCGGATTCAACCACAGCATAAAAAACAGGCATATTCCAAGCATCAAGAACAACTTTAATGGTGTAAGACGGCCGACTACCGACGAGAAAATCATTCTTTCCATACCTTAAAAAGAAACAAAGAAATATTTTCAGCAAATGCCTTCCAATCCAATCTGCAAAATCGTGATTGAAACATTAAAATATCCAGAAATTAGTGGGTACCCGAGGAAGAGTTTTTGCAGGGAGTGAAGGAGTTATGCAGTGAAGAAAGCGTTCCAGATTTGTGCGAGGACTGAGTGAAGAAGACGAAGAAACAGCCGCCATGGATGAACAATATTTTTCCTGGTCTTGGTCTTCAACTGAGAGTTGCCCCGTTTGATTTTCCAGCTGCAGAAACACGAAACGAATGAAGAAGAAGAAGGAGAAGAAGAGAGAGAAAGTAAACAAAACAAACCTGCATACCAAAAAACATTTCTTATACCAATCTCTCCCTCTCTCTCCTAGATTTGGGTCCATCAATGGTTGGATTAAACGAAGGGGGAGAGGAAATCAAAGAAGACAAGCGATGAAGAGAGGAAAATAAGGAAACGCTTGAATTTGGTAATTAATGGAAGATAACAGCGGAGAGAGAGGAAGGTAAAGAAGCAACTTACGGACCCAGATTGAAACCGATCCAGTGCTTTTTCGGGTTGTGAGGAACGCAAACGACAAAAAATCCAGACCAGAGACGACGACAGAGAGAGAGAAGTGAGAGAGAGAGAGAGAGTAGAGTGAGGGTTGTCGTGTCGAGGAAATCAGCGGTGGGGCCGCCGCGTGGTGGGGGAGCAGCGTCGAGACGCAACACTTTACGCGGTGGCGATTTTTTTTCTGGCGATGACGTGGCCGGAATTGCCTGCCTTTTGAAACCAATAACCAACTGGCTTAATTTTAAATCAATTTTAATTAAAATTGGATCAGATATATAATCAGATCGATTTAAACCTTAATTTTATAAAACTCAACTCGGATCTACGAGTCTCTCTCTTATTCAGACCTATTTTGAAACCTCATGCACAGTTCCAACTTTAGTTACAATGCTCAACGAACAACCCCGAACCAACCTTCATTACTCAATAATAAAGTTGTCACAAAAAGAAGAATAATTTCACGTATCGAAAAATATTCATAATTTGATGTACACCCGAGTTTGTTGTAGCAATTGCACACAAGTTGCTAAATCATTTGAGGAAATTAAGGTTGTAAGTGTAGTAAAAACGACATGAAAGAGTAACAATCATCTCTACCTTGAGTAATGTAAGTTCTCAAAGAAGGAGACTTCGCAAGGCCATCCGAACCATCGGTCTTATTTTCATTTCCACTCTTCCTCTTCATTCTTATTCTTGCCATGTACCCTCGGATCCACGGCGTTACATCTTCACTGATCTTAATCATGACGAAAAATATAATGCGGTAGATTACGATCATGCTGAAAAGAACGCTCAGGTCGATCCACTTCGATCGGTTTACGTCGATTTGGAACACCATTTCGAGTATAAACTCACCTGGTAGCTTCGGAAGATCCGGGGATTGGTTATCGAACATCAAGCCTTGTAGATCGTTTTGATATTGACCCTGTCCAAATTTACACGATCGTTAGTTTGGATTTCATCGATTCGAGTTTGAACTTCGGGTTTGTTTTTCACCTGAAGAGCCCAGAAGTGGAAGCTAATATACGACATGGGATAGCGCCACACGGGCTTCGGAATGTCGTTCGGGAGCCTGAAGTACCCGGAGACTAGCATGAAAATACCCTGCAGGTGGCAAAATACCCCGCTTTTGAGTGTTAAAGAAGTATATATCGGCCAAATAATAATGTTAGACTTATTTTCTTAACGGTCTCTTATTGTATATGTTGACGTGTCAAGTTGTGATTGGTCTAATTAATTATTAATAATATTTATTGCAGCAATCAGATCCTGACACGTCATCGTGTCAAATTACCCTTTGTCAAATTATTCTCAACCCACGAATATAAACTTATAATATTGTTTTGGATAAACCGATACAATCCATGCAAGATTCGATAATCGTAAAGAAGAGTTTTTGAACCTGAATTCCGGCCCCAATGATGATGCCCATGAGGAAGTTTGGGATGATACTGGCAATGGCCATCATCAAACTCTCGACGACGGTGACACTCGCATACAAACAAAGCACGAAGAATACATAATGCGAGAATCCCGGGTGGAGTCGAACCATGAAGTAACAAATCGTGCCCGAAAGGAAGGTGATGAGGATGAGGAACGGCATGGCCGAAACCGTGTTGCTTATCACGAAAGAACTCACTCCGTAATGTCCATTCAATCTTTCCCTTTGAAACACCTAATAACATTTAAATTTAATCACACAAATCATGTTTAATTTTAAGAGTTAATCAAGATTAATGTTCAGAGCTTGGCTCACTTTCATATCCTCCACAAACGACGGAAACCCGCCAATCGACATGAATGTCACGAAACCGAACACGAAAGACGCACATGATCCCCTTGCCTGTTTTGTCATTCGAGATGTCAAATAATCAGTTTAGAGTTTTGAAAAACAGATTTTCAAATTCTTATGGTGAAAGTAATTACCAGAATGGAGCTGTATCCGGTACCGATATCCAAATAAATAGTTCCGATGCAAATCGTCACGACGATGTAAATTACCAGCCGAAGCCAGTAATATCCGAAATCTCTCGACATGTTAACAAACGAGCGTTTGGTCAAGGTAAAGACCTGCATAAAAAAACTAGCCTGGCTGCCACCTGAATCCAGCACAGTTCCTTTCTAAAGCACAAAAAAAAAGTTGAGCAACATCGAAAATGGTCCAAAACGCTAGACAAGATAAAGATAATCGATAAATAATACTTACAACTTTGGATATTTCTTCAACCCTCTGTTTTGCCATGTAGTGATATTGAGATAAAGAGTAGGAGCTGATGAGAGTTCTAATGGCTTCAGCTGTTGTAATTTTCTCCAATGGATCATCACTAGCTATGAACTGATTGAAATTGAGCTCAATTCAGCACAGATCAATGGAGAAAAAGTTTATGATCAGAGAGAAATTGAATTTACCTTGAGCTTCATGGACCCTTTGACAGTGGCCTTGACTTTATCGAAATCGGAATTGATGCATCGGAGAAAATGATCCGACGGGTTCCTCAGTGAGGGACATGGAAATCCAGCTTGAGCAAAGAACTGCAAGAAATCAAAGCTAAACAAGATGAAATCAATGATCAAAATTTGATAAAATTATAATGATTTTACGATAAATTTCTCGCCTCGTACGCGTCCGAAGCCTGGCCGAAATAGACCGTCTTTCCACCGGAGAGCAAGTAGAGTTGATCGAATAATTCAAAAACTTCACTGCTCGGCTGATGAACTGAAGCAATCACTGTTCTTCCATCTCTCGATAAACCACGAAGAGTTTGAGTAACAAAGAAAGCTGAAGCACTGGGAAACAGAAAAGGGGATATTAACTATTAAGTTCATCGAAAACTGATAGTTGAATCGTGAAATTCAAGAACAATAATCATAATCATGAACAGATTATGATCAGTTGCCGAGACTAGACCTGTCGAGTCCGCTTGTGGGTTCATCGAGGAAGAGTAATCTCGGCCTCATGAGGATTTCTAATGCAATGCTTACTCTTCTCTTCTCGCCGCCGCTGATTCCCCGTAAATGCCAGTTTCCGATCACCGTATCGGCGCAATCTTGAAGACCCATTTCCACAATCGTGCTCTCAACGAGAGCTCGCTTCTCCGTTAATGGCATCTTATCAGGGAGCCGAAGACGGGCCGAGTACATTATTGTTTCTCTCACAGTTAGAGTTCCGATTAGGTTATCGTCTTGAGTCACATAGGCCTGAAATGGACATTGAAGAACTCAGAATCAAACGAGAGAGTTGGATGATCAGAAATTACAGAAGAAACTCACTGCAGTGCCGAAAGAGAGCTTGGTTTTACGGCCATTGAGGAGAATGGTGCCGGAGAGGAAAGCATTGGAGGCCAAGCGACTAGAAAGAGCGTCGAGCAACGTCGATTTGCCCGAGCCAGAAGGACCCATGAGAGCAGTAATGGTGCCTGGCTCTGCATAGCCAGTTAATCCTTCTAAAACCTTCTGAGTTTCTCCATTTCTGAGAGTAACCATTACAGTCAGATCCATCCATGTGAGCCTCGCAGAAACATCCCCAACGAGCTCAGCATTCGTCCTATCCCTCCACAGCGTCTCGCTCAACGGGCTCAACCCGCTCAACACGAGCCCATTTCCCGACGGTTTCGCCGCCTCTATCTCCATCACGACGCGGCCGGGCACGGTGGCGGAGCTTCTCGTCTTCTCCTTCTCCGACTGGGTCATTTGAAAGGGAGCAGACCCAGATAGAAATAGCAGAAGAAAACGCAGAACGCGCCGGAATTACAAAGTTGGCGAAGCAAAAAGTGTGTGAATTTGACCAGATGAAAGCAGAGAACAGAAAGCTTGACTGCACTTTTGGTGTGAACTAAACGGAGGATTGGCTTGCCTCCATGAGAGGAAGATTGAAAGCAGAAGAAATCCAAATATCGAAGAAGAATATGAAAATTCAAGCATTAAATGCTGGATGGTAGGTGTTGGCGGATGACTTAAATGCAGAAAACCGACCCCCATGATAGTCACGGAGCAGCTCAGTCTAAACAACCATATTTCTTAGTCTCCATCTCTATCACGTAACGAAAATCGCTACTTCACTGTTTAAACCAAGAACCGGTCTAAACAAACCCAATTGGCTAGTCTTGTTGGTTTGATCCGGTTCGGTCAGGTTCTAATTTCGTTTTCCATTCTTGATCTTGAAAATTGAACCAAACTGAAAAACCGACATTCCTTTGCCGTGTATGCTGCCTTTAAGAGCTAGCCTAATTTCGTTGCCCGATTTTAAATTCTTAATCCAAACCGTGGGGGTTTTCGGGCTAACCCAAACCGGAACATAAAATTATTGTTTAATTACTATATGGTTTGAGTCACGACAACCTCTTCTTCGATTCTTTGGTTTTTTCCTAAACTAACACGAGGTCGAAAACTACCTCGAGGCTAACCCATCATTTTCTTCTTAGTCAGCGTTAGGTGTTTTAGAAAACGATATAAGTCTTAGAAGAGAAGTAAACGTAGCTCTAACTCATCGAGTTAGACATAGTGTAAGTATTTTTTACGATATTGATTTGATCATACGAAAGATAATCGATTAAATCGATTTCTAAGTAATATCTAGATATTTAGAATGATCGGTAATTTGTCATTATGGACCGGTGTATTTAATTACGTTTAAGATCTAGCCCGGACGAATAAAGAAATGTAGTAGAATGTACACCTCATAGAGAAAAGACACCAAGGTTTTGGACCCCTTTCATTAAACCCTCTTATCCTTTCCCATTTGTTCATAACTCTCTCCATTGAATGCATCAAGAGAGTCTCTTTCTTTCTCCATCTCTCCCTCCCTATCTCTCTCTCCTAACTCTCCACAAAAGAGAGGGTTGTGTGGCAAAGGACACCTCCAAACCCCAATCCAACCAAAACCCTAATCCACGCTTCCAAAGGAGAGATTGAAGCAAGCCTTGCCCATTCTCTCTCTAGAAAAAAACCATTTTGTATGTCTCTCTCTCTTCTACGCGAGAGGTGGCAGGACTAGAAAGAATAAAAAAGGGCATTAATTGGGTAGAAGAACTAAGGGAGATAGTAGTTAGGGTGGGAATGGAAAGACATCAACGATAAGAATTCTCAATTATGCAATGGATTATCTTCTAAGTTCCACATGCCTTAGTCTCTAAAAATATAATTTTGTTAACCAAGGTTAGTATATGTTTAAGCTAAATCGATATATACGGAATTACCCTTCCATTTTTGACAAATGGAGGCTTCGTGAAAAGTAACAGGGGATTAAGAAGGTAAGAGCGACGAACAGAGGTTTCTTCGGAAAGTGCAGTGCCACTTGAAGAGGCAGATTCAACTTTCAACGATGGCAGCTCTTCTTCTCATCGATCCTTCTTCTTCTCTGGTACACCTTTCTTTCTGAGCTTAAGCCCTCGTTTCTCCTTGTTCTAATGGCTGCCTGTATTTACGGTTGCGCAATTTTTTTAAAGCCTGTAGGATCCCGTATATTGAACAACCCATGCCTTAATCGTTTGGGGATTTCGACATCTTCTTCCTCGTTTATGGCTCCTAGGCGTCGCCGCACTGCTCGATTTGGTAGCAGGATTAATTCTTTCCCAAATGGCGTAACTACATGTTTTTTCAATCCGACCGAGGATCCAATTGTCAAAGAAGCTCTTAAGGTTTTGAATCATTTCTTCATACCCTGACTCCAAACCCTATTCGGATTTTAATTATCAGAAGTGTTTGTGGAGGAATTGAGATTCGATTTTCTTTTCTATTTTAATCTGTAATTTTGTCTCCAATAGTTGTATGAAAGTTCTCTGCGATAAAATTTGTAGAAAATATACTGTGAAGAAATTAGTAAAGTAATGTGTAGCTACTTAACCTTACACTCTTCTCGATTTGCAACTAGCATCTCTTTAATGGTTCATAAATTGGATTACAAATTCAGAGTTTATGTTAGATAATGTGTATCGTGGAAGAAGTACTTTCAACTTTCTAGAAAAAGTCACGCAATCTATAATCTCATTCTATGTTTGCAAGACGAAATTTGGTTTTTTTGCTGAATTTGTTTGTAAAGATTCTTATAAATACTTAGCTGTTGCCACTAGTTTCTTTGTTCCACCACGACCAGTAAGATTAGAAATGTTTCGCAACTTGAAAGCTCCTTTGGTTTGAAAAGGAAACTCACAGATTGGAGTTTAAAGTTTCCACTTCAATTACAGATTACTACACTCTCTTCTCTCGATAGCCCAGCGATTCTTAAGGTTTGTGAACTGTCGAACAATTAAAATGGCACGAGAATTAGACGGCAATCAATTATTTGAAAGATAATATCGTTTAAAACGTCATCTTCATAATCGATGGTTATTGTCTTTGATTGCTGGCATGGCTTCGAAGTCAACTTTATTGGGTGCATTGTATTTGTTAAATTGATTATTGTATGGATATCTATTTTTCATAGGATTTAAAATTCATTTCCTTGGCTCTCTGGCTGTGGTAAATCATGATATTTCCTTTATGACGATCATATTGTGGTTGGAGCAAGATGTGTTTCATTAATGATGTTAATGGTGCAGGAGCCAGTTGCTTTCTTAGGAGGGGTTTTTGCTGGTCTTCTACGGCTCGATTTGACCGAAGAACCTCTCAAGGAATGGCTCACGAGGACGGTCGAATCCGCGGGGATCAAGGAGGAAGATGTCGGCGGGGAAGGGAAGATTGGAGAGGTAATTCCTACAGAGATTGAGATTGAATGATGTCATCTTGAGCTTTAATGGAGGTCGATCAACTTCTAAACGATGATAGTTGAAGAGTAAATCCATCGTAATTAAATGGGCTTCAACTCTTTGATATATGATTGTTTTATGAGTAATTTCCCATTTAAAAATGTATTTTTAATTAACTAATAATTATAATGGAACAAATTATTAGCCCAGCCGAGGCCCAATCATTTTACAAATCCAGGACTGTTGTGTAAGGCCCAGCAAGCCCCAATGTGTTAGGGCAATATCGTATTTATATTAGAATGCTTGTTTTCAATATTTGTATTTATTGTAATTTCTTATCTTATAGGATGATGTGTAAAATATTAATTAATTTAATAAAATTAATTAATAATTATATATTTAATTTAAATAATAAATAGTTATTTAAATTTTTATTGATTAAATATATTTAAATTTATTCAATTGCTTTGTAATACGTCGGAATATATAACAACGGTCAATTGGGTAAATGAAATCTCGATTTACTGGGTAATTTAATAAATAAAAGCTTAAATTTTAAAGATTTATGACGTCATAAATAGATAAATATGATAATAAATTTAGAAAATCAAAACATAGAAGCTTCTTTTACGCATACTAGCTCGGGTGGCGGCTTTGACAACCCTAGAAAAAGCTCGAATCTGAAAGGATAGATAAGCTAGCCAACTCATTCGGCGATTCGATCTGGTACGCTTCCATCTTCTCATTCTTCTACCTTTGCTGCGTCAATTTTTCAGAAAATATTTCCTGAAACTGTGCGGATTGAGGGATAATCTAATTAACTTGGAGCTTAAATTGAGCTTTGATCGTGTAGATTCAATAATTTCGACAACATCAACCTTCTTTTGCGTTTCATTCTGTAAACGACAATGGCGGGAGGAAAAGTGAGGAAGGAGAAGCCGAAGACGGCTGGAAAAAGTGTGCCCTATCAGGGAGGCATATCGTTCCATAAATCCAAGGGCCAACACATTCTGAAGAATCCGTTATTGGTCGACACCATTGTTCAAAAGTCTGGTATTAAGAGCACAGATATTATCCTCGAGATCGGTCCTGGTACTGGTAATCTCACCAAGAAACTCTTAGAGGTTGGGAAGATGGTAATCGCTGTTGAGCTTGATCCTCGCATGGTCCTTGAGTTGCAGAGGCGTTTTCAAGGCAGTCCACTCTCCAGTCGTTTGAAGGTAAGCCTCCATTCCTTTGTTCTTTCTAGTATTTCGTAATTCTTACTTGGAGTCTGTAGGATGATTTTTCAAATTTATAAGATTTTACTTTTTGCAGGTTATCCAAGGAGATGTTCTTAAAACAGACCTCCCATATTTTGACATATGTGTGGCTAATATTCCGTATCAAATCTCATCTCCTCTGACTTTCAAGTTGCTAAATCACCAGCCTGCATTTCGATGTGCAATCATTATGTTTCAGAGAGAATTTGCGATGAGATTGGTCGCTCAACCAGGCGATAAACTCTATTGTCGTCTCACCGTCAACACCCAGCTCTTGTCTAGAGTCTTTCACCTCCTCAAGGTTGGAAAGAACAATTTTCGTCCTCCCCCAAAAGTCGACTCATCAGTGGTTCGAATCGAGCCCAGGAAGCCACGAATCGAAGTGAAGCAGAAAGAATGGGACGGGTTTCTTCGAATTTGCTTCAACCGTAAAAACAAGACTCTCGGTTCAATCTTTAGGCAAAAGTCGGTTCTCTCATTGCTGGAGAAAAACTACAAGACCGTGCAGGCACTCCATCGCTCTCTCAATGGTTCTGGTTCTGGTTCTAGTTTTGTTGCAAATGCAGATGACAAGGTAGATTTTTCGAGATTCGAGGACTCTCAAGAGGATCTGGATATGGAGATGGATGTGGAGGATGGTGGAGAGGATGCTGAGATGGAGGCGGGGGAAGAAGCAGAAGGGGAGGCTTCTGAATTCAAAGACAAGGTTTTGGCAGTTTTGAAGGAGGGAGATTTTGAAGAAAAGAGATCTTCTAAGCTTACATTGCAGGAGTTCCTTTACCTCCTGTCGTTGTTCAACAAGGCTGGTATTCACTTCTCTTGATTATTATTACACTAGTTTTCTATAAATAGATTGATCTGAGCACTTCAAGATCAAAATTAGGTCTTTTGTGCAATCAAATTTTGAAGATTTTCTTTGAAAGTTTAGAGTTTTATTTTGATGATTTTGAAGATGGGTTGTTGCACCCAGTGCATAATTTGATATGCATTCTAACTTTATAATATAATTGTATCTTAAATCAATGTACTTGGTTGATTATTTTCAGCAACTTAACCTAAACTTAACATTTGCAAGAAGGCAAATGTTTGCGGTGTGTCATTCACATGCCCAAGTAAATTTCTCATCTGGACGATTCTCCCGCTACATTTACGATCAACTATTTCAGATTATTTTGAGTTTTAAGTAGTTATATAGCGTACTTGTGGTGTGTTTTCTAGTCTTGGACTGGCTTTCGTAGCTTGTCACAATGATGAGAAGGTTTTTTGGGGTAGAGAAACATTCAATTAAGGGCCATGACTAAGGTTGCTCTTAATTCTTTTTGGGAGCAATTAAGTTTCCAAGGCTCCAAGTGTATCTGTGAAATTGAGTAATTTCTTCTCATTCGCCTAGTAAAACAATCATCCAATTATTAGTTGAAAGATGCATAAATTCTGACAAATGCCCAATAGAGAATGAAATTTTATTGAACGAACCAGATCAAAGATTATTAGACCCTAGTGTTGGATTTGGTCAGGTTGAATCCAAAACTGCAAGCAAGTTCAAAAGGACAAAATTAGAGGTATAAAAACGTGTAACTTCGTTTTGGGAATCTAGGCACAGAAACAGGGGAGGGGCCATGTTTTGTTGGTTATTTCGAAGCACTGTTCTAGGCTCCCAAACAAACAACACTTGCACCCATTGTCTTCGTTAATTTGCAGCATTCTACGAAGCAAGAAATCTCTTGTACGAAACAAGAAAAGCCAGTACGAGGATCAATTATTTAGATGGTGAGATATTGCTGTCTTGCTTCTCCCAAACATTAGACCATAATTAAATGCATATTTAATTTAAATAATTGATGGAATAGTGTATAGTTGTGAAATAATAAATTATACCCAACGTTTAGACGACACCTAAATAATGTTAGTGGAGGGAGGATCGTATTATAAATATTTGAATCTAAAGACGACTTTTCTTAGAGAGAGAGAGAGAGAGAGAGAGAGAGAGAGAGAGAGAGAGGAGATTGACTTTCCAAGTTGTTTTGCTTTCAGTTTCTTCTGATCTCATGGCTTTCGAGATCTGCGCCTTTTGTCTTGCTCTTAATCTCCAACCAATGAATAGCTGGTTTTTGTTACTCGTTTAGGGTTCTCTCATCGGGTTGGTTCGACCCAGATTTAATTATATATAAACTGAGCTGTTGGGTCCATTTATGTTAAACAACTGAGCAGCCTCATCCCACTCCGACTACAAAACGGTCGACACTAAAGAAATTAGGGTTCAATTAATTTATTAAATTTTAACTAATTTAATTAAAATAATTATTTATAATATTTATTATATTAATTTATAAATTAAAAATTTATTATAAAAAAATAAACTTAGCGATTATTAATTATTTATTTATCTTATGACTTAAAATTACTAGGAAAATACAAGGAAGTATTTATAATTTTATTTGATTTTGGATGTGTGTGGAGTGGAATTTAAATTGAATTAGAAAAAAAGGGGGAAGGAAGATTTGGTGGGGCCGGATGAAGATTGATCAGGCTATAAAAGCTCCTTTTAAACTACTTCTCTGCTCGTCCACGGAGGCTTCGGCAAACCCAACAATTATGGTAAATTAATTTGTGAGAGAGAGAGAGAAAGAGACGAACCCACTCCGAAACTACCTTCACATGGCGATCTCTGAGAAATCGGACTCCAACTCCGCCGTCTGTGGCGGAGCAAGCTTCAGAAGCTGCAGCTCATCCGCCGTTAAACCTCCGTGGCTGCTCTCCACTCTCGCCGGTCAGTGCTTCTCTCCTCTGTCCTTTCAGACTCAACTTTCATTCTCTCTGTTTTCAACCATAGCTGCTGGATTTAAGCTCTCCATTGTTGGATTCTTTGATATTTGTCGTGCATAGGCTTCAAAATACTTCCTGTTTTGTATTTTACTCGAATTTTTCGGTGATTTCGTGCAATTTGAAACTGCTTAGAGAACAGCCGTAAGAATGTCAGATAAGAGTATAAAACTTACTCCGTTTTCCGGCCCGAAAGCGATTGAAATCTGGCATTTCTGGTTGAGTGGTATGAACTATGAGCTCGGAAAAACCTTAAATTCCACAAAAAATAAACACGAGCCCTAGTGGGTGTCAAAATCGAACAGAAACTTGTTCTTTTTTCCCCTGAAAAGTGTTCATAAGAATAAAAGAGAAACCCAAGTTAGGATTCAGAAAACCTGGTTTGGATCGACGAGGATGAAGTCGAGATCTGAGATGATGGGTGATGCCGACTTGTCTTGTGTATCATCCTTTTGCCATTTCACATTCTTCGATGCGCTTCTACGAGAAACGCCCCTTACAAGTAAAAGATTCACTGATTGCTCAGAGAATATTTAATGAATTTACGTTCCATCTTTGCTTTTTTTCGAATAAAAATAGCTTTTTTTGAATTTGTGTGTGTATATTTGGTGTACAGACGAGTCGATACCTGACCCAATACGACAATAATGATAGCAAAATTCAAAATTTTAATTTAAAAAAAAAAGGTACCACAGTAGCAGCAGCTGTAGGCTTCTGAATTCTTAAATGTGACATGTCCTTTTCTGGTACGCTGACATCAAACTCCAAATCTGCTACTGTTTTTTTGCTTCTATTCTGTGCTCCTTTCCCCCTGTCTTCCCTAAGAAAAACAATCCTTATTTTCATTCATAAAAATAATTTATATTTTACTCTCTACCCAATTTTCAAAATTGTAAAAAATTTAAAAAAAATTCAGACTTTTCTACTATTTCCAGGATTCACCTTTGTCAGGGTTTAATTGACCTATTTTCGTACTTCCAAACCCTTTATTTGCAGGATTCACCCTTGTAGGCGGTTTTTTCTACTAGTTTCCTAATACTTCAGTGTTTTTTTACCCTTTTCAAAACCCGTTAGTTTGTTGCTTATGGTTTCTGAAAATGAAATAGAAAATGTTTAAAACGATCAGAAGTGAGAGGTTTTACCTGGTAGAGATAGAGAGACAGGGTAGTGGTTGTCGTCCCTGAGTTCTTCTCATCGTTTACAGATATGGACAAGAGAATCAAAGTGTTAGCCAACACAGTTGCTGGACAAAACAACGATGGCGGCGAGTCTTTTGCAGAGCGAGCCGAGTCATACTACCAAAAACGCCCCCAGCTATTAGCTCTCCTGCAAGACTTGTATAATGCATACACAACATTGTCAGATCGCTATATGCAAACTATTGCTAAACATCACCAGCATCATCGTCGGATCTCATCGTCTCAAATCTCAGCCGTTGATCAAGACTGCAGTTTTGACCAAGAGGAAGAAGTTGGGGTGAGCCAGATTGATTCTGATGCAGAGAGCTCTCTCTCCTATCAGCTGCCACCGCCCATCTGCCCTGAAAGCTGCACAATACAAGACAGTGATGCTTTGCTAGCTGAGATTGTGATTAAAAATGTGGATTGTGATATTCTTCTCCATGAGGTTAGTACAATGGAGCGACACTGTGGCGATTCAGCTAAGAAAATTGAGTTGCAGAAGAGTTTGCTGGAGGTTTTAGAATCTGAGAGGCTCATACTTCTGAATGAGAATGCGAGTTTGATGTATAAGGTAGCAACTTTAATGGAGGAGAACAAAGGTCTCGCAGCAGAGTCTGTATTCATGAAGAGAAAGGCAGGAGAGATGGCAAGATGTGTGCTGAAAATGAGAGACGACCACAGAGTTTGCATGCTTAGCAGTAAAATAGAGGATCTTCAGAGGCAGATATACAGGCTGGAGAAGAGAAATGGAGAGTATTATGAGCAGTTAGTGAAAAAAGACAAACTAATTGAAGAACAGAATTACATTAGCAAAAACAAGAGCAATAATGAAAAAGGGGTTGCTTTGGAGGCATGTTTTCAAATTAGGAGGCTTAAGTTATCTAAGAGCATCATTGCTTTGAACAAGAAAAAATGCCGCGGAAAAGGCGATGGGTGGTTAGAGAGAGTGAAGAACTTTGACATGTTTCTATGCGGTCAAAACTCGAATTCTACTTAGACTAGTCTTAGGTACCACTTAAGCTCTCTCTACATTAGTCTAGGGGAGGTCACTGCCACTATTACTAAGGGAAGATGATCTTGTTATTGTGAAGAATTAGTAGCTACCATTAGTTTGCAAGACCTTTGGAGGGTGAACATCTTGAAATCTTCTTCATGTATACTAATGATTAGAGAAGCAATATTATATTAGCACTCATCTTAATCCTTAAATGCCTAACCCTAAATTGTTGATTCAACTATACAAGCTTGTTCTTACCCTTGTGCCCCACTTCCATAATCACGACTTCTTCACAAGTTTTCTTTGGTGGGGACTGATTTTTGAATATAGCCATTATAGGAGAAAGCTAATCTGGAATTCTTTATCATTCTGGGGAGTTCCTACTGGTAAATTCAGTCTATTGATCCGACTTTCAAACATCTACGATAAAAATCCAATTAAATTCAAGGTAATGTTCTTGTTTCTGAATGGGATTCCTTGCGTCAAGTTTTGTATGATCATGCTCTACTCCAAGTAAAGAAAAAGACGAGGTAATTATAACATTAAATGAGTCGTTTCCTTAATTTTTTTGGTCGTCAGCAAAAAGTTTGAAACCTGAGTTTTAAAGTGTCGCCAATTGGGTGGCGAGGGATCCTTTCCAAAGTTAATTTTTCGATCCTCTGGAGCCATGCTACTTTGTTAGAATGAACTAACCTCTGATGCAGTTATGATGAATGTTTATGTTCCTGGAACAGGGAAAAACACAGTTAGGAAACTTCTTGAATACTTGTAATCCTTTCAAATAATAAAAAATAAATTTAAAAGAAAAGCATGCTTGTAATCCTTTTCATATCCTACTTGATAACCTCGAGCAAGAATATGCTTAGTAAAATAGGAAAACTCACATTATTGGTAATAGCGATTAGCGACAGTCCCGACCCTTTCAGCTTGTCCATATCTCAGTAGTGTCCATATCCACGAGTCTGCATGTCCAAATAAATTCTGAAACGAATATTCCAATGAGATACTATACGATTTATATTGAGATACTATACAAGTACAAAAGCATAATCTTTTATCCAGCACTACAGCTTCACTTTTCCTTTATAATGTAAAACACCAAATAACGGGGATTGCCTATGACCCAGGATGAGAAGCTTTTCATAAATGGGAATTAATAAAAATAAGTATCAGATACAAAATGCTGTCAAATCAAAAAAAGAAATGACCATCATACACCTAAAACTAATGACGGGGAAGAGGGACTGGAGAAGCCATGAAAGGTATTATTGCAATCAATTCACATGTTACTTCCATTGAATAGCAGATACTATGCTACTATGCCATGCCTGCAGCGCTGAGTTTCTCCTGGAGCACAGAGATGCGTGCCTGTAGATATGGCGTCAGCAGATATGAGTACAATATATGTAAGTAGTGAATTGCATCTACAAACTAGTCCACTTTAGTTAAAGAAACCTATCTTCTGATGGAATATGTACAAGAAATTTTTTCACGAACATGATAACCTCCTAGAGTTAATGGAACATCAATGAAGGATAACAACAAAAATCAAGATCTAAATTGCTGAAGAAGAGAAACCGAGTTGAACTTACTCTCTTTTGACAAATAATGTCATTAATATAATAAAAAAACTCACTTTATTCACCATTAATCTAAATACACAGGACAAATGAAAAACGAGATAAGAGAGGAGCAAAGGCCAAACACGTGAAATCCTGCTCGTTTTTACTATTTGAATTCACCCCAGTGATAAAAGTGCTCATGTGTTGCAAATTAGCTGTTCTAAAAATGATAGGCAAAAGGTAGGACACAAAAAACATCACATAAATAAAACCCAATGCGCCCTATCATGCAACTCCAATTAAAAGAAGTAAATTAGAGTTAAAATCAAATGAATAGTTTTCATTGAATTAATGTCGTTCTTAGTTGATACCTTGAATGATTTTGACCGACGAATTGAAGGATCGATCTGTAAAGCTGTTAGATACGCCTTCTCTGCCAAATCAAGATGATCCGTAGCCAAATGCACATCCCCTTCACATATATAAGCCTGAAATATAAAACTATGACGTAATTGTATATCCGTAACCAACTCTATGACGTAATTGTATTCTCTTAAATCTCTTTATTTATATAAACTATGGGGACAGTGATTGAGAATTAGTAAAGAACCAAAGAGGATTATTTATAATACTAAATAACTATATCCATAAGGCCAAGCGTGCAGTTTCCGCCCATATACCCAAGTATGAAAAGTTCATTGATCAGAAATAAATATCATCAAAAGAATGACAGCATACGTGCCTTTTTAGTTCCAATAGTTTTCTTCTCCAACCTAATAGCTGTAAGGAGCTAGGAAATTTTACATGAGAGGTTAAAAAATGCACTCTCAACATAAGCAGACATTGTGATTCCAAAATTCTATCCCATGCTTAAAGCTATTTACACAATTACATTAACCAATAAGAAAAACATTAATAAGTGAGGCATGGATATAAGAACAAACAGTATGCTTAAGCATGGAAAATGAAAATGGAACAGGTGATCAAAACTAAAATTTGAAAGTTAACTAAGGCGATTGACTTCTTCCTTAAAGTTACAAATCCTAGTTCAAGCTGAATCTCCATGTCCAAAATCCAGTGATAGGAAGATTTTTAACAACACACAATAACCATAATTAGAAAAAAAAAACTTTGCAATTGGAGAATTAATACCAAAATAAAAAACCATAGTTATAGGAAAAAAAACATTATAATTGGAGATTTAATACCATGCCTCTGTGACCAACAATTGCATTAAGCTCACCTCAGGATATTTAGGTGCCAATGCTGCAGCTGCTCTGGCATCTTCAAGAGCCCCAGAATAATCTCCCAATCCTAGCCTAGCAACAGACCTGAATCACCACTGTCAAGAAGTGTAAAGTGCATTGAGATGTTAATGGACGTATATTAGCAGAAAATATACAGACCTGTCTTTACGAATGATATGGATGCCGCCAAAAGGATTTAACTCTATAGCCTGAAACAGTAGAACAAACCCTAATGAACTAGCTCATCAATAATTACTTCGCTACAACATCCATAGCCGACACTGCGTAGGCGTCGGAGAGAACCGCACCTGAGAAAGGAGCATCTCAGCGTCGGAGAAATTCCTCTTCTCCAGCTCACTCTCAGCTCTCTTTCTCAACGCAAGAGCTTCCAAACTCTTGGCAGGCTCATCACGATCAGACCTAGCTCCATCTCCGCAACACAATCCAAACAAGACCTCGGCAGCTCGAGCAGCAGTACCGCAATGGCCGACAATAACGCCGTCGGGAAGAAGGACGATATTAGGACCCGCTCCGCAGCGGCCCAAGCAGCCGCAGGATTTGAGGGAGAGAGAAGGGGAAACCAGGCCAGAGAGAGTTTCGAGGACTTGGAGAGAACCTTGTTTCCGGCAAGTGCGGTTGGTGCAAACTCTAACTTCATGGACCTCAGCTGCTTTGATGAAGCAGCCTACCGGAGTTGAGAACGAGGCGAAGGATGGGAGAATGCGAGAAGAGCCATGAGTTGAACGGAGGAAGCTCAGAGCTCCTCCTCCTCCCTCCATTTCTTCCCCCAAGCCTTTTTGCTCTGATCTCTTCTCCAGTCCGTCTTAAATTGAGACATTATTATATAATATCATCCCAACTATGCTTAACAGAATAGGTAGAAAACATAAATCCATCAGCACATGAAAGAACCTCACAATATCATCAAACTCCAGAAAGAAACAGCATCGTTGAAAACCACAACCAAAAAGTAGGTCGAATTGTAATGGCACGGAACACGGAACACGATCGATTCACAGTAACTAATCCGTCATAAATACAATAAAAGAGACACCAAATTCTTTCATAAATAGTGCCTCTAAGAAGCACGAGTATCCTCTGCGGCAGCTTCAAAGGTCTCCCCGGCCACGAGCTCCGGAACATCACCGTCATCGTCATCCTCTTCCGGGATTGTTGCACCGACACCTCCACCCGGCGACTGCTTTTGAAACTGCTCGGCCAACTTTCTCAGGTTTTCCAAATTATCCGGCCCTGTAAACAATCCGAGAAACTATATTTTTTACTTTCTAATGCACCATGGAAATTCAAAAGCAATTATAAGTTGCAAGAAGCTGTACCCAATTGGTTGATTATACCAGGGAGGATATCCTGCAATTCTGCCACACAGGAAATGGTACATTCAGAATTCTATCAAACAAATTACATTTCGAAGAGAACGGCTTCCCATTTTCTAACAGAACATACAATTTTTTTTAACATCGTCTAATTTTTTAAATCAACAAAATATATTTCCAAAAATGGGGACTTTCTTTGCTAGTAACTATTTTTTTTTAAACACATACTCTTAGTTTGAGGAGCACCACTAACAACCCATGTGTTGGCAGCTATAGAGGCTTGAACTGCAACAAAAATAAGAACAGGGGGTTGGTTAAGAAAAATGATTAAGAATAAGCAGCAATAGAAGCTGAAAAATTGCAAAATTAGCAGCACCTTTTGGGTTTATAAACTGTATGACAACATCATCCTTGAAGATGTTAACTTCTTCAATTGCAGGAATAGCATTCACCCCTATTCTCTTTAGGGTGCTTTGGAGCCTTTTGTCATCAGTTGTGACCGTCTTGTGCACAGCCTTCTTCTTTCTGAAATTCAGGGTACAAATTAAAAGATGCACAAACCAATCAAAGTAAAAGTTGGTCTCAAACATATAATTCTGAGAAAAACGTATAATCCTCTTTGACAAAATGCAGATTAAACCATACCTTTTTTGACAAAATGGACAACAAATATAAAGGAGTAGGATCAAAGATTGATGGATAGTATAAATTAACTCATTTAAAAAATATCTCCTGTCGCTTTTAGCTAAACTTGACGAATAACTAAAGAACTCAATCAGCAGAAACAAGCTTTTTTATCGAAAATATTGACAGATACAACTCTAATTTTTAAAAGCAAATGCAATTTGCAAAGGGTAATGTTAAGTTTATCTTCTTAGCATACTGTGTTTAACTTAATTTTTAACGTATCGAATTCTGATTTATGCAATAAATATTATAAATAATTACTTTAATTATAATGTATTAAAAAACTTGACACATCACAATATAAGTAGAGAGAGTATGCTAAGAAGTTAAACCTAACATTACTCATGTTCAGCATAAAAGCAACCATGAAAAAAATGTAAAAGCATAAAGGAATTTCACACAATAACTGAAATAGACATCACAAAAAATTACAGGTGATGTATGAATGAAAGGTAGGACAATGACAATGACCAATGATTACGGGTAATCTTCAAGCTAAGCATTATATTACAAATACAGAAAGAATAATACAGAATCGAAAGGAAAAATAAAACTGACCTTCTGACAGTACCCTTTCCCCCAGTGCGAACAGAACCGGCCATCTTCATAAGTTTCTCTCGATTCATCTTTATCAGGAAAAAAACCAAAATAAACAATGAGTTCAGAAGATGTAATAAATAGCAGTCCAGTGGCACACTGTCATTGCAGAGCAAAAAAAACAATAAAAAGTTGAAATACTTCAATCACTCGCAGAACACAATCACAAAACATGATTCAAATATGTTCATACAAAAAAAATCAACCCGTTAGTTGCAAAACCAGCGATAAACGATAATGACATCATATAGCCGTTAAGGATCCCAAGCAACTACTCCAATCTAACAAATCGTCAAGACCTAATACTACATAATAGACAAAAAGCCAGCGAAAGAAAGAAAACGATCAGTTATAGCTGAATAATCGGAAGGAAAAAAAATGAATCTCGATCCGTACCACAAGAAACCCAAAAGACAGAAAATGACAACATTAAAAAACGCAAAGGACCTTGAGCCTACTAATCCGATGAAAATGATTGATGAAGATAAACAGAAAGCGAGAGAAAAAAGTTGAAGAATAGAATACCTTGGGATTTAGGGTTTTGGGAAGGAGATAAGAACGAAGGCCCGCGAGGAGATAGATAGAGTGAAGCAGATAGAGAGCTGGGACGGCGCTAAATGAGCTTCGCCCCCGCCTTCATATATCATCACATTTCATCTTTACTCAATTCTGATCCAACGGCTGAAAACTCATTAATATTTCATTTGCTTCTGATTACTTAATTTTACTAATTATTATTTAACTAATTAACAAGTAGTTCTCTTCTTCAAAATAGTATAGTTTTAAGTAAATGATAAAACAGTACATCGCTTCTCTCAATAATCGTATAAATGTCGATTAATTCCCAAATTTATTCCAAATTGCCCTCTTCTTCAATTTCGACTAACGGATATAGAGGTCAAAATCTACCGAATTGACACAACTCGGTTAATTACTAATTCACTTATGCGAATTGTAAGTTTTTTTCGACAGATGGGCATCAACATAAAATCTTGACCGTATTCGCATTCGATACCCACAACAAGTTTTCAAGTTAGCTAAAAAAATGTTCTTTACCCAAAGCAAACTCCATGGTTATATAAACAATGTATTCAATCAAGCATCCAAATCAATCATGGGAACTTTGCCCGGCCGAGTGATGAACCAAAACCGACCTATTTTAGAGAAGCTGACATTGAACATAGATGGAAAAACAAGTCTCCAAATGCAGATGAAGGCAACTTTCTAGAAAATCCAATCCTATAAGGAGTATTATTCTCATTGATGGCTGAATTTTCGTTACAGAGCAACAGAAAACTATGGTTTTAGAGTATGAATCATAATCCATGGACAGAAAACTTCAGCACAGTTTGAAGCAAAACATTTCCTATGCAAATCAACTTTTTAATCACCGACAAGCATAGGTTGGACCTTAAAAACCATCTACAGGGACAAGAACTATGCTTAAAGACCTGAACAGATAAACAAATTGCTTACCAAAGTGTTCATTTGTGTAGGAGATTGATAGATTGAAAAAAGAAAAAGGGAACATAAGATGGTCTTATCTTGATGTCATGTTTCTTCAGAAATCTGCATTCCCATTAGGAAATACAGGAAGAAAAAAACCAAAGTTGGGACTGGAACTTCTCTTCAAGTATGAAGCCTAAACTAAAGGATTCATCAAAAGTCCAAGCAACAAAAACACAACATTAACGAAATTATCCATAGAGTTAACATTTTTAACCTATCCGAGCTCCAATGAGCTTGATAATATCAAGGACGAACAAACCTAATCGACGACGAAGAAGGAAACATTTATCATTTACAGTAACGATCTGCCTTCTTCTTCACGCGGTCGTCTAGGGCATCTTCGACGGATTTCAACATAGGATCAGGATTATTCGGATCGTAACCGAACTTCTTGGACTCAACCGGAAAGAGCTGTTCGTACTTCATACGCTTGGCGGCGTCGATAGTGTATAGCTCACCTCCGCCGCCCTCGACATCGTCGTTAGCCAAAGTTACAATCTCCGGTTCGATTAATTGGGGTTCGCCGTCGTCCGGCACCTTACTCTTCTTCTTGCTCTTCTTCTTCTTATCGATGGCTTTACTCCGCGTTGCAACGCTCCCTCCCTTGAAGGTAAGCCTACCTCCTTTAGCCTTCTCGTATGGATCTGACATCGAATTTCGCCGGGATTCTCCACGACGGCCTTAGCTTCGCGACGAGCTTTTATGCTCGAGAATCGAAGTTCGAGAGACCCGTATAACCCGATCCGGCATCTCTGTTGGGTCGGGTGAGAATTTCTACTTGACCCGGACCCTAGTTAAACTTGACTTGGCCCACCTAATTAACCCAATCGTCTCCCTTACCGACCCCTTGGCAAAATTTATCCGACCTATCGAGTTTTAAGTACTACGATAAATATTATAAATAATTATTTTAATTATATTATATTAAAAACACTTTAATCGAACCCATTGAAACTCAAAGCGTTAGAAATTAATATTAATGACCTAACTTTCACTTGACATCCAGAGTAAGTGGAAATTTTACAAAGAAAACATGCTAAAAATAGAAAGTTAACAAAATCCTGCCTGAGTTGAAATATAAATCTACTGCAACTCGATATTTTGATCCGAAAAGAACAAAACAAACGCCAGACATGCGTTGAAACATTAAACGAGATTAAGAACAACGAAATCTAAGCCTGAGAAATGGAACATGTAAAACTAAAACTTTCCAACAAATAAGGAGAGAATTATGAAATTCATTACTCGAGTTCATCAAACAGTGGTCTAAGCAAACATATTATAGTCTATCCGATCTATGAACTCGGAAACTAAGAATATGATCATCGTTGTTTTGTTCTGATAGTACTAGGAAACAAAAGTAATAGGTAAGAAACGAAAATTCTGGTACCAATCGACGTTTGTAAAGGTCACTCAGATCGATGAAAGTCTTCCACATTATTCAGCCACACCATTTTCATTTTGTTCATCTTCCCCAGCAAGTTGCTGTTTTTCTTGTTCCTCTGAAAAACCCAAAATTGGTAGCAATTCAAAAACATGATGATCCGAAACAATTACTCACCTAAGCCTCTTTTAGGACAAAAACACAACCACTTTAGATGAAATAAAACAATTCTTCTATTGATCAGTACATGCATAACAAAAATCTACGATTCTTTAGCTCTACACTCATCTAAAAACAATCAACTCTTTCTTCAATTGATATCAAACTATTTCTTAATCCTATACGTGGAACCTTAAACGAGGAAAATGTGTTACTTCTTACCCATAAGTTTATATAAGGCCTTTTGCGTGCGCCTTTCGAGCTTATCGAGCTTCTTCTGCACATCTCGCCTAAGATCCCAGTTTGGTTTCTTGGGAGCAATATTGACAAATGGATCCTGAATTTGTCACCAATATAATTTTTCAATTGCTCATATAACGTTTAGATAAATCATTGACTGTTTACAGCAATGAAAAAAAATCTTGGTACCCCTTTGTTTTCAGTTTGTGGAGGCACAGCTGCAACGGGATCTTCAAATTTTGGCAGAACGGGTGGTGCAAGTTTTCCTTCCTGAAGCTGCTTATCATGAGGAACATAATTTCTGAACTTCATTCCTACATCTCTGAATGAGAATAAAACCTTGCATTAGAAATATTTCTACTGTATGCAAATAAGTTCAATATTTCATGAATTTGCTGAATATTTAACATGCAAAATTTATCAGCAGATTCAGCACTAGAACGACTTCAATATGATAATTAAATAATTGAATTTCTCATAACTTGAAGAAAAGAAGAAAAGTCATCAAAATGTAAAGATGTTCCAAGTTAGAGTTCTCAAATCCAACACGAAGAAAGAGCTGTAAATAGTTGTGTAGAATTAAATTTACTTCTCCTTGTGCACTAGAGAAAAGTGAAATTAAAAATATGCTTACTCCTCTTCCATTTCATTTTCTTCATGTGTCTTATCCTCTCCTCGAGAAGAATTTTCGTCCGGAGTGCTTAACAAATCCTGAGCCGCTTTTAGAGCTCTAAGTCTCTCCCTACGTGTGGCCGCAGCTTGTTCAATAGACTCCTCCTCCGAAGCCATCGATTAATCTACATTATTCATAGTCATAAGTTCACTTGCTGATAATATAGTCTCAAATCATCTGTTTTCATTATTACAGTACAGAAGTACCTAAAAATAAGGTTGTTAAAAGAAATGGACTAAGAGATATTATAAGGTGTTGAACAAACCACCTTTGAGATGACATAAGCCTAAGTTAAGGGAACAAAATCACAACCTGATCGGTTGGTTCAAGAGGTTAAAACGTTAGCCTTAAAAGAATGCTTTTCATTTCAAAGACCACAATTCAAATCTTCTTGGATGCAAATCATCGAGACTATGCCACTAGACCTGGCAGTGAATTAACATGACTTATATTGTTGACCAATGAAGAAAATTCCCGTAGTGCGCACAAGTCCAACCCAATTAGTCAGCTCATGCTTAATTTCACTCAACACCCAAGTATCAAGTAGGAAAAACAGAAAGAGACATTCTTCATTATGGCCTCACAATTAAGTGAAAAAACCTAGTAAAGAATGAACATGGCCTTGTGTAGTGCTAAGAAAATGGATCCAAGAGATTCATTGGACCTAACTAATCCAGAATAGAAACAATTTTTCGGAAATACAAAATAAAGACCTCACAATTGAAACTTTTTTCCCTTCTTCATGTTGATGAGACTGATACATTTTCATTAGACATTATCAATCCCATTGGAGGAGCCAATAACCATACAAGAAACGAAGTAGTAAAAGGAGGAAAAAACCCCCATTAAAACTCCAGATTTTTTTTGCTTTACACAATAACATAACCTTGAACCAAGCAGCCCACCATATTTCCATCAAAGCAAATCTAGCAGTCCTACTCCTACCCAGACAATTAACTCATTTCAATTTACCAATCATTTCGTTCGTGTAATAGTTTCCTCCCGAAACAAACATAGGTCAAAAAGAACGAACAAAATCAACGCAAAGACGAATAAGAAAAGAAAAACCTCCATTAAAATGAAGAAGAGGGAGAGAAATGATGGAAAAATCGTACCTCAAAAACACAGAAAAGCGATTCCGGAGCTCCGGTATACTCCTTCCCCTGTCAGAAGTTCAGCAGAGTCGCCTTTTTCCTCGCAGATACTGAAATATATAACGATTTAAAACAAAAATGAGGAAGACTGGGTTAACCTTCTTGTAAGCTTCTTAGTTCTTACCTTAAAATTAATTTATTGATTGATATAATTAAATTTATTTAATATATTAAATATTTAAAAAATTACTTATTATACTAATTATGATTTAATACATAAACATATACAATAATTAAATAACTATATTATTATCAATAAAAGTAGGTTAAAAACAAAATTTAAACTAGGGTAAAATATTTAAAAAAACTTAACCATTATTTCAAAATTAATATTCTGTCATCACATTTTTATTTTTCATTTTAATAATATTCATTAATTTAAAACTTTACAATTAGTCATTAACCTTAATTTTACTTTCAGTCATTGTCAAAAGGCGAGGCGACGGACGGCGAAGCGACGAGATCTGGCGACGAGATCCGGCGAGGAGACAACGCAAACGACCGACGAGGCTAGGCGACAGCCGGCGATTCGAGCCTGACGAGCCTAGCTCATGAGGCTCGCGAGCCTCATCCGTCAAGCTCGGCTCGGGCTCGACCTACAGGCTCGAGCGAGCCAGGCTCGGCACTGTTCCGGTCCGAGCCTAGCTCGGCTCGACACCTAACTGAGCCGGCCGAGCGTTTGTCGGCTCTAGTCATTGATGTTTGAAAACAAATACTAATGTTGTTTCTTTTGAAATAAGTAGATCATAAAGCTTTGCGATTCTCCAACTCAATGATAATGTATCGATTTATATGACATTGCAAACTTAAACGAAATCAAATTAAAGGAAATGATAAAGCATTAGATCGGGAATTTCTCGATCATGAATTACATAAATAATCAATCGTGAAAAAAATAAATAATCAAATAAATAAGAAAAAAAAAAAGAAATTGGCAAAAGTTATGAAGAAGTTCACAGCTTCACTTTAAACCTACAATTACTAGCTTTGATACTAATTAAATTATTAGCGTTCAAACTATCCACCACCAACGAGCACTCTCCCACAATCTTCACCTTCCTCAGCTTCACCTGCCCAAATTTCACGGCCACCGGAGCGAAAACCTTGAGCTCCAATGGAATCCGGCCAGTCTGCTGTTGTTGCCGGAGAGCATTCATCAAGCTACTTCCATATTCCGTCCGTCCAGTCAGCGACACGTTCAGAACTGTCCTGTTCTTGTGACCCTGATAGAATTCCGGCAAGTTTCCCCGGCAAAGCTGAGTTTTTGAGTACCAAACGCTCAGAACGCCGCCGTCTTTGTAGAAGATTCCGATTTTCTCGTTCGGGTTTTCGGCGGTGATCTTCACGTCGAATTTGGCGGTGATGGACATGTCGGAGTTGAGTCTCAGGTCGCTTATGCTTAAGCTGTTGATCGAGTATTTGGGTATTTTCGGCCGGAAAACGAGGTAGAGAATTCCGGCGGTTATTCCGACGGCGATGAGGAGGGAGATTATGAGGCAGAGGAGGCAGCAAACCCATCTGCAACAATGGCTTCTCTTGCGTGGCAAAGGAGGACGGTGATGGGTTCGAAGTTGGTCGAGATTTTCTGACTTTGAACTTCCCGGAGGCACCAATGGAACTGTCGGCGTTGCTTCTGCGTCGACTGGATGAATTCTTTGATTCTCTGTGGCAGCCATTGAAGCTGCTAGCTCTTGTTCTTTCTCCTTACTTTCTGCATCATAACTTCACATATATAGACCTCTCTCTCTCTCTCTCTCTCTCACTCTAGCTGTGAGTCATACATGTTCGTTTTAGAGAGAGAATTCTCACCATCTCCACCTAATAGCAAGTAAAGAGAGAAAAAAGCCATGTCGGGTAGGTCAGCTAATATGCATCTTGTGTTGAATGATGTGTATTTCTTCACTTCTCCAAATTCAATTTCTCAATCTTCATAGCACATGTTCTATATTTTGAATTCGATGTTAAGTTCACATATTCGATCTTTCGACCCATAATCTTATATCTCGGGGTCTAAGTTACGTTTCGAGTGATTATCGAACGATGAACTATATATACCATTGGTTTGGACAGATTAATATACAATTTTGAAACTCCAATAAGTGTCATGGAGTTGATACAACACACGTCAATTAACAACTACACTAACACTATGAGCTCCCACTCTTGGATTCTACTCCCTCTAATTCAAAACATCAATTCTTAACAACAATAGGAACAATCGGGCGTTTTTGCTCGTAAATGCATGACCGAGTAGCCTCCTCAACGGGGTCCGAAATGACTCCTTCTACGAGTCCTTCGACCATCTCAAGTGTTTTCTCCTATACTTTGTCACAATTTTATATTGATAATATACTAGGTATCAATAATTTACAATAGGTAGAAAACATTATGGAAAGCAACAAGATGTTATCCGAAGTACTAGACAGTTTATGTAGGTTGGACTGCTAAAACGTACCCTAAACTTTAGAGGTAATTTCATTAAATATCTCGAATGTTTCTACTTGACAAAGAACACCACAAACTTGATGATTTTTTTAACGAACAAGCCCGAAGTTAACACTACAGTTAATCTTCGATAACTAATCTCGTTCATCGTCTCTTTCCTTGTCTCTATCTCCAAAATATGAGTTATTTTATGTCATAAAATTGAACTGATTGACAAGAAGAAATGTAAAAAACGAGACACGCATCAAAATTTGTGAAGTTTGAGGTGCTATTTGCAAAGAAAAAACATTCCCAAATTCATTCTTAAAAGTTGAGGATAATTAATTGATATTTATATAAAGTTGGAGGTGCTATTTGCAAAGAGAAAACGTTCGAAATTCACTCTTAAAAGTTGAGGATAATTAATTGATATTTATCTAAAATTTGTTATTTACCTATTTAATAACAGCAGGCTAGAAAAGCCCAGCCCATGGAAGTTTAAAGCGTGTATGCACGCGCGATCATGAGAGTGGGCAAAGAATAACGGTTTTAGGGCTGAACGACGCATTACATTAAAGGCGGGAAAATGGAGGTGAAGATTTCTTAATCTTCACTGAAAGCTTCGAGTCTCCTCTCTCTCTCTTTCTTCCTCTCTCGCTCTCACGCCATTGGAATCATCTCGAGCTTCTTCTTGTTTACAGTCGTAGCTGTGGATGCAGGATGCGGTTGCTATCTCGTTCACTCAACGAAGATCAGTGAAAACCTTATCTGAATACTTGTTCGGTAAATTATCGCGGCATTTTGGAGTCCGACTGCTTTCTGTCTTTGGATTTCTGTTTCTTGATTCGATCTTGTTTACTTCGTAGATTAACCGAAGCGTTCTTTGATCGTCTAGTTTTTTTTATTCCATGCTCATTTTGTTGCGGCTCTTTATTTTCGGCTTTTCTTGATGTGATTTTGTGAAGATGTTGATAGTTAATGAACAATGGTGCTCGTCTCTAATGTAGGTAATACTTGGAGACAGGAATGGACAGACTGAGACCGGTATGGGCAGTGAAGGCGATAGTGTTGATAGTAATCACATCGATATTCTTCCGTTGCGTCTGGGCAACAAACCACTCGGTAAACTGGGATCTTAGTTCCAACCTTCATGCCTGGTCTACTAAAACCAAGTTTCATGCAGGTGACTTTCTAGGTTTGTTCTTTCATTGTGCTGTGATCCATTAACTGATTCATTCGCCTTTATCCTTTTCTAATTTGAGTAATCTTGCTTGTTTTTAGAAGATTTTCTCTGTCCCTCTTTTTTCCGATTTCGATTGTCTTAGCAATTTTCTTCGGGCTTCTTGATGATGTTTAGTTGATCATGACTTGAATTTGTGGGATTGCAGGAGAACATTAAGGTTGGACGAGATTCTAAGAATGTCGGCGTAAAACCCCCTATACCTTATTTTAGATGGCTTTTTTGCTGCCGCCATAATTTTGATCTCTAAAAAATGTATGATAATCTGATTTTATAGTTGCCTGGTTTATTCTCCCATTTTCCTTCCAAATTTCTCGATATCCCAACGAGTTTTGGGTATAAATTTATGACTGATACCTTAGAAACACTGATTCAGGTTGATAGAATTTGTTTGCCGAGAATGATTAAATTATTAGCGTTAAATGATTCTCTCTTATTTTAGTTTTTGTTTTTGGTGCAAAAACAGAGTTCATGTACTTACCGCCACACGACGTGCTGGAAGTGAACCAGATTGACTACATCATGTGCCGCACAATGAAACCAATCCAAGCTTATCTCCATGGGGAGTCGGTAATCATTCTCCGTCAACCCGGTACGTGATACTTCATCTGCGGGCGTCTTCGGCACTGCTTCTTGGGGCTAAAGCTTCAAGTCAGGGTCCTCGAACAGCGTTTGAGCGACAATAATAATTCCACGGATGGCGATGGCGATGGCGATGCTGACCAAGAGCAAAGCCGCCATAGCAACAATACGCGGTCCCCTTCTCCAGCCCTTCCTAGTCCCAGCACTCGTTCTTCGTCTCCTCCTCCCAGATCTGATTCTTCAGATGATCCAATGGAGGTTCCGAATATGTCAGGGCCATCTCCTATTTCTTATTCACAGTCTCTGATGAAATGGGGGTGGAGGACCTGCATTACCCTCGTAATCCTCACAGTCTCTGCATGGTCTCCTCCCGAGCTTCGTCTCTTGTTGGCTGCCTTA
Organism: Begonia fuchsioides; assembly: GCA_003255005.1. NCBI lineage: Eukaryota > Viridiplantae > Streptophyta > Magnoliopsida > Cucurbitales > Begoniaceae > Begonia > Begonia fuchsioides. Next base: position 136,140 of record QAOC01046971.1, read on the forward strand.
TTCAGCGGGTGTACTTCATTGATCAGCTAGACTGCTGTAAGTTTTCTTGTATCTTCTCCTCGATTTTTCTAAGCATTCAAACAGCACTAAACTAAGGGTATTGACGCTCACTGCCTCCTTCCTCCCCTGGTTTGTCTAAATTGTATCTTGCAAACTCTTGCTAGCTCTGTGTACCGGGTGGCACATACCCACATACTCGGCAGGTATGAGTGGACTTATATTCCATGATTTTCTGGTCTTATAGATGCAACTGTTGTTCTTGCATGTGTGTTGCTCAACGTAACCCCACAGTGCATTAGAAATTTGGTCAACAAATAGCTAAACTATGGACTTATATCATTATCTTTTAGTTTTCCTCCGGGTATTTAGGTCTATATTTCTGAGCTCAGAAATATAGATCAACAAATAGCTCTGTGTACCGTCCTGTGATCAGCTGTTCCATTTGCTTCCATGATTCCCTTTTTTACAGTTTTATCTTCCATGCATCACAATGATGAAAATTAGCACATATAACTCTATGATATGCTGAAATGAGGGCTAATTTCATTATTTTCCTTTCTAATATGATTATATCTTTTGATGTGTTATCTCATGGTGATTGTAATGGGATTAGATTAGAGGGAGCTATAGCTGACAAATCTAGCATTATTGTAAAAATAACTCATGAACCATGAGAATGAAGTTTGTACCTTCTACATGAATCATATCAAACATAAACTACACCCATAACTCATATGTGATTTCCTTTCGACAAACTCGTTCTTCTACCGCTACTTGATCGACGTCTAGAAGTAAAACTCAACTTTTATGGTGCTTCTTAATTATGAGTAGATTTTAATTAAATTAATTACCTTTAATAATATTTAATGTCAAAGAGTCTCCCTCCCCGTCCACTGTTTTCCCTCCCTTCCCTCTCCTCGTCTCCTCTGTTTGCTTCTCACCTCTCTCCATGTCTTCGCCCAGCCGTAGCTCCCCCGGCAGCGCCGGAGGT